>JAAOWG010000653.1:0-13369 GCA_036491945.1 Paranurophorus simplex
AGGATGAGTTGGGATTCCAACCGTTTGGTGATCATCTTCCAACCCCACCCCCAATTTCTCCAGAAATCCAAAAGGGCCTTGATATCATTTATGCTGGAATTGAAAGAAATAAAAAATCATCATCAGCTCCAGTAACTTCCAAAATCCAACCCCCAACAGGATTTCGTCCACCACAAAGATCATTTTAAAAAAGTAATAAACTGGGACAACTCAAATTGTGATACTTTACATAGCTGACGGGGTATTACATAATTTCATAATTTTCATTTCGGACTTAATAAATCATTATGAAGTTAATACAATAACTACTGAATCACTGAAATAATAATTCACTTTGATGGTCTAATCTATACAATGAAATAAATTTAAAAAATATTCAAATAACAACTGGACTCAAAATCCATTAATGACGCTATGTTTACAATTTTTACACTTTTAAATATGAGGAATAGGAATAGTGTTCATCGTGCATTAACTAAATAATTTATATAATTATATAAATTATATTATAATTTATAATTTAAATAAATTATATAACCTACAAATAAATAACTCTAAATCACTGGCTGGAGCAATGACAAAGGAACGTTGTGAAATGATACTGCATTGAGGCATATATAAATTTCAAGTAAAATGCATTGTTTACATCATACCAAATCATAAATCTCTTAGCTAGATGTATAAATAAAAAAGCTTCTTTAACAACCAAACTGCAAAGCTTGTGTCACCGTTTATTTAATAACGCAAGTTTCATTCATCATTAGAGACCGTGATGAGAGTTACAACATGGGTTCACGATTGAACTAATTCATAATTGATTAAGTTGATTGAAATGTATATGAAATCACGATTGTTTTAATTCTTACAACTTCACTCATTAGTTCAGGTCATGATTTTTTGTGGTAGGACATTTTTAAATATTAAAAACTCGCATATTAATTATTTTGAGATGGTGACTTTGACTTCTTCCGTGGATCGAAGATGATGTATGTACTATAGGGCAATGCATTTGCTCATTTTTATTATTACAACATCAAAACAAAATAAATGGGGGTTGTCACAGTCAATGTTGTTTTTATGAGTTAACAACGTTTAAGAGAAAGTTCATGCTCCGCATTCACTACTTGAATTATGAGCAAAAATGAAGTCAGAAAGTGTACTTTCAACAAGAACCATTGTATCCAGCTTTTGATCATCTTCAAAAATGATTGTATAAACATGCTGCAGGATGGAATGGGACTTCCAACCAAAACTAAATAAGTAACTACCAAAATACATTATCGATCTTATCTTATCTCATTTTTTAATCCAAACGCTCAAAGATGACTCACATCCGTGAAAATGGTTCTGATATAATTATTATAGCTAAGCATACTTACAAATTAGTGCAAATTTTCATATTTTTATTCTATCACCTCCATTACGGTAACATTATACTTATTCCAATCTAATTTCATAAGTGATATATAATTTATTTTAGGTTATGCACTTCTTCCTCGAATAACCAAAGAACCCCCCTCAACCCCTATTCCAATTCGGGTTAAAACTCCACATTATCCGACTGGCGAGATACGGGTTTTAGTTTGTGAGGCCGACGGACATTCTCCAATTTTCTATTCTTGGGAAAAGGATGGGAAAATATTGAACGGCTCGAACGAAAAAACGCGTCAAGTTAAAGGATTAGGAACGTTGATCCTCTCTTCTCTTACGAAAGAAGACATGGGAACCTATTTTTGCAGGTTTGGTTGAATTATAATTCAAACTAAAAAATACATAGAATCAAATTAGAGCTAAAAATGCTTTCGGGATTTCCTCATCTTCCGAAATTACTTTGAAAGCTGTGGAATTCCACTCTCAAACTTGGACATCTCGAGTCGAAACACCTGGATGGCGATTTATTGCAGAGTCATGGACCATCAATTGCAAACTTCCCAATGACAATATTTGGCCTAAACCAGAAATCTATTGGATCTATGATGTATGTATTTAAGTAAGAACATCTGCAGTGGCTCAATTTTTAATAAATCATTGCATTCTTGAATTATTTAGGACGGAAGTATTAATCCATCCGAACAACCATTTTTAAGGAAACCTCATTTAGGGCATGCAGTAAGAATTCAAAATACTTCAAGAATGACAATTGACCCTGAAGGAACTTTGTGGTTTTCTCATCTGATTCCTGAGGATAATCAACGTTTCTTTACCTGTGTCATGCACTCATCAATTAGAAACTCAAGTTTTATTCTATTAAGATCAAAGCTCAATTTAGGTCTAGAGAAAAAGAGGAGTTCGGAATATTTTTCTGATATTCCACCCAAACTACTTTATGCTTCTAATACCACTGTGGCTTTGCTTGGAGAAGGCGTCAAGTTGTGGTGCATCTTTGAAGGACGGTGAGAGAAGCGTTGCTTTTGATAACATTTCCTGGCTTAATTGTCTCAATAGACCATCACCAACTGTATCTTGGAATAAGTTTAGTGGTCAAATAAGTTCTGCAGTGGAGTATGGCAATTTCAATAAGACGCTTATATTTCAAAATGTAACGTTGGGCGATTCAGGGCTGTATTTCTGTGAAGGAGATAATGGAATAGGTCCTCCCATATCACACCTTATTGGTCTAAATATAGAAGGTTAGGTTATGGAATTAATGAGATTGTAATTTTAATTTGCAGCTGCCCCATACTTTTATAATACTACTATTATGGAGTACTCCCCCCTGGCTGGAGAAACGGTGAAAATATTTTGTAGAGTGGTTGGAAAACCTAGGCCAACGGTGATCTGGTTTTTTAACGGTAGGACGTTGGAAGCATCCTCATCAATTGTGGTTGCCACCAATAGTGTTAAGATAATAAATTACACAAATGCTCTGCATATGGGAAATTACGGATGCATGGGTTCCAATATTCATGGAACAGCATATATGGAAAGCCCGGTTCAAAGTAAGTGATATTTAACGCTTTAAGAGCTTCAAGTTTCTATATATGTAATCCATAAATAATAATGGTATATTTTGAGGCATTCCACCAACAATTATAAAACCAATACCAAAAGTTCATGCTATTGAAGGGGAATCGGTTGACTTATCATGTGGGATTTATGGGTATCCAGCCCCTGTGATTAGATGGCCAACAACTAAAAGCATTTACTTTGACCCATCACATATCAAGCAGATTTATCACACAATGGCAGGAGTAGGAGCAGTATTGAAATTGAAGAACGTAACGTTAGCGGATGCAAAGAGATATTTGTGCGTGGGAGATAACAAACATGGACAAGCAATTGGAAGTGTTGATTTTGTTGTTGCCAGTAATTATAGAGCAACTTTTCTGAAATCTGAAACTTTTTTTTATAAATTCTTTAATTTCCAGCACTAGGTCCAACATTACAAAAAATTAATTCAACTGTTGGCGATAAAATTACATTAAAATGCAATACAACAAGAGTCACAAAACCTTCAACATTCACTTGGACAAAAGATAACACCCCAATCAATGTTTATTCAGATCAATTGATACTTCCAAATGTAACTCTGGACCAAGCTGCAATCTACAATTGTTCTTCGACGAATGGAGAAATTCTATCAATATTTGATTTAACTGTCTACCGTATTTTGGAAGATCCATTCCCTTATTCTATTACCTGCCAAGACCAAATTGCCTCAATTGTATGGAGAGGGAGCACAGATCAATGGGAAATACAAATTGACATCAATAATTTACCTGGACCATGGATTGAGCTGGAATACGTAAATAACTACACCCATAAAATGGCCATTCCTCATGCAATCTATGAATTTAAATTAAAATCAAGGAAAAGCGTTTCGAGTCCTCCTTTTTACATTGGAATGTGTCAATCCCAAGTTAAAGTTCCTTATAAGAATCCAACAAATTTAAAGGCATCATTTTTAAATCAAGAGACGCTCTACGTGTCTTGGAGCCCGGTCCTGGAAATGGATCAAAATGGCAATAACTTTGGCTATTTGATAGAATGGAAGAAAGACGTGGATGAGGATTGGAGTGAAAGAGTTATATTTGGATATCAACAGACAGGTTATCTACTTGAGACATCACAAGGAGAGATATTCCGTCCGGGAGATTATTTCATCAAAATAACATCATTCAATGAAAAAGGAGTAAGCTCAAGTAGACCGGAAATTACTAAAGTGAAAAGAGATGGGACGGAAAAAGGAATTGTTACTTGGATTTTAATTTGTGTTGGACTTGGAACAATTTGTTTAATATTTTGTGGAGTAATTGGAGCTTGCATTTTCTTCCTACAACAAAAGGGAGCAGTTCACATTTACTCCAGCACTGCAAAGTCAACAATTGAAAATGTTGGGCAAGTTTCGAATACAGTTTTATTTTCTGCTCAAAATGCTTCACAAAATTTAATTGATATGACTGAAATATCCGGATATGATGGTAATGCTTTTTTATCCATTTTATGTATATTTTTTATTCATTTTATAATAAATAGTTAAATTTAAATGTTCAGGTGAAGAGCATATTTATGAGTATCCACAACTTCAAAGTGAATCGGATTATCTTGAACCAAGAACAGATTGTTCAACTGTAGTTGCTTCTCTTTTACAACCCCCAGCTCCAAATAATGCCTATGACAGATTATTTGGAAATTTTAATACAGCTATAAATCCAAACTACTCCAAGCTAAGGGTGATACAAAGACGACAAAATTAGACGGCTCAGGTTTAAATTCAAAGGATAATGAGAATAAAGCAGCAATTATCCACGCTTGATAGCATTTCTTCATACTTAAGTATAGCATTTGAATAGTTCAAATGATTCAATCTAGCATGAAATAATGACGATAAAAAATAAAAAATAAAATGAATTAAATTTGCACTATTCATTGTGGATCAAAACCGGACATGTATGTAAGTACAGTAAGTATATGTAAATTTAAGTGAGATGATTTCAGAAGCTTTGCCACATTACCACAGGATGTTTTTAATGATAGTTGATATGTAAATAAATAGTCACATCACAATTAAACTGTTTATTAATAAATCCCAAGAATTATAAACATTGTTTATAATTCACTGACAATTTAATGTATAAAGTAAAACATTAAATCATTGATGGTTTTGGCAAATTCCCAAAAATCTGAACGTTTGAAATGTAACAATTGTATCGAGATTCAGATGATCTGAGGAAATAAATTAATCAAGCCTGAAGAAGACGTACTGTATGTAGTCGAAAGCTTGTCAAATATATAAATTGAACAAAAATGTCCTTCAATACCGAAAACTCAATTCATATAAATTAATTAACTTTTCCCAGCAATGAGATGATTAGGGTAAGCGATGGCTATGTGCTTCATAGTCTGTGACACAATTCGGATCTAAATATGCAACTTTTCCAAACTGTTCTCTTCTTCCGATACATTATTGAGCTTCCTACAAGTGAATAATAGTTACATATATACATACATAGATTTTAGTTCTGCATTTCGCTCATCTTAAGACACAGTCGTTATTATTATGTTTTGAAGCTCTAAAGCTAAAGTCTATTTAATATTCATCGAGATTGTCAAAGGCAGTTTACTATAATTAACATTTCTCTGTTCAAACGTAAAGGTTATATTACACAACCCATCAAAGTCAGTCACAAGATATTCATCTACAAATATGAAATTTGATATAAAACATTTTCTCGCCTTGGTTTATTGATGACTAACGACTAGCCATTGATTCTTAAATGAATCATCATTTAGCATTGATTACCATTTGTTCATGCTAGTTTATTAACATAATAGAGGCAACTTATAAATTTTTAGTTACACGTTTTACAAGCTCAATTCACATTGTGATTCAAGATCAACTCCAAAACCAATTAAAAAATTATTAAAATGTCTTCAATTCCAAATTTTACATCTTTTCTCGGTTGTGGATCCTTTGGTTTAGTGTTATCTGCAGAGTGTGTAGAGGGACCTTGTGCAATCAAATTACTACTTTGTGACTCTGACGTTGATGAGGATGAGACCAGAAAAATGCAATTAATCAACAGAGAATCAAGTCTCAAAGATTTAAAGCGACATGAAAATATAGTGCAGATCCTCGACGCATCCCAATTTTCATTTACTTTCCAAGATTTTCGCAAGTTGCAGCCTCTCGTTGCAAACAGACCAATCTCAAGATTTATCTCCAAATATTTTACCAAATCAGAACGATACGTTGGTAATGGGGATGAAGTCCTTGTTGATATCATAATGATTAAAATGGAACTATGCGGATCATCATTAAGAACTTGGCTGAATAATGCTCCAACTTTTAATCAATCAATTGAAATCACTCAAGTCACCATCATCAACCAAGTGGCTCAAGGACTTCAATACCTTCATAACAATGGAATGATTCATAGAGATTTGAAGCCAGAGAATATCATGTTCTCTCCTCCAACCGTTGACGACCCTTACCCCTTTCCCATCAAAATCGGAGACTTAGGCCTTGCTCGACAATTTTCGTCACAATCCTCTGCCGCCTCAATGACCGCGTGTGTTGGAACAGAGAGCTACATGGCACCCGAAACCTTTTCAAGGAAATACACTACAGCCGTTGGTTAGGTTTAGAAATTAACTTAATAAGAATAATCCCAATTATTTTATTTAAATTAACCACGCAGATATTTATTCTTTTGGTTTGGTGATGTGGGAGGTACTTCAACTCATAAAATCAGATGAGAGGATTGAAATGTTTTATGAACTTGTCAACAATAATAAGACGCATCTTATTCAAAAAGATATTCCCTCATTTCCATTACCTGATGCAAAATATTTGATAATCAGAATGACGAAAAAGCAGTTGGATCACAGGATAAGAAGTTTGGACCAATTTATCAATGGTGCAATACGTTTTGCTCATAATGGAGAAGAATTGAGGGATCTATTAAAAAGTTGTGGATCTGGGGATGTTATTTATTTGGGTGAAGGGGTTTACGAAGGACCCTTTCTCATTGATATTGATGGAATTGAGCTTCAAGGAATGGGAATAACTACAATTCTAAGGGGCTCTGGTACGAGCTACTCAATTTCTTGAAATTTTTGTTGTAGAAATTCTTGCTTTCAGATCCTCACACCTCCGTATTGCAAATCAATGGAAATAATTGTAAAATTGGACAATTTCAATTTAATGCTAAAACAAATGGAATGCTTCTAAAAGGAGATTTCAATTCCATTGAAAACGTTCATCTCGACTTCAGCAGTACCATAGGGTTTGATGTACTTGGAAATAAAAACAAACTCATTGGACTTCAAATTAAGAACGCATCTAAAGGGATAATTTTACATGGAGAAGAAAATCTTATTCACTACACTTGGATATCTGATTGCCAAACAGGTATTTCACTTTTCGGCCCAAACAACAAAGTTACTACCTATTGTTGGGGGCACTGTCAAATTGGACTTGTAATTGGTGATAAAGCCCATAACCAACAATTGGAGGATATTAAGGTTATTATTATTATAATTATTATTATATTTATTAATTGGAGGATATTAAGGACGTTGCAAAAGAAAAGAGCGAAACGCTTGGTCTTCAAATTCAAGGAGAAAGTACTACCAATTGTAAAATAACAAAGTATAGATGTGGAAAGGTTGAGATTTCTGGAGAAAGGCATAGTTTAACTTCAGTTGAAAGTGAGGCAGGGTTTATTGTTTATGGAAGGGAACATGAGATGAATAGTTGTAGTGGAAGTGTTATACGAGATTTATCAACAAATTTAATAACCAACGATTGCAATTTTGGGTATTGTGTCTTTCAATGACTTAATCCTAACTTAAATTACCAAAACCAGATCACTCAAGACCAGATCACTCAAAACCAGATCACTCAAGAAAATAAATCACGATTTATGGAATTTGATCTGGATTTCATACAACTACATTTTGCATTTCATAATTTATCATTTAATTCAAAGATATGAAAGGGTGAGTTTTCCTACAAAGTAAATTCTCCATAAATCTCACTAGTATCAGAATCAAAATGATAAGTTCCATTCTTTGAAGCCGGTTAGATATTTTGCAAGCTCTATGTAATTATGTTTGACAATTAGGTAAGGTAGAATTCCAATACAACAGATTTTATCATGGCAAAGTTATTTCTCCCACTTGATTTACTTACAACAACCGGAATAAATGGTTTACTTAAAAAAGTACAAAAAATAAGTTTGAATCATTAGGATAAAAAATCGAGAAAGATATAGCCCCTTTGGTCCCCTAGGCCGTGGTATTTTAATTCATCAGCAACATAGAATGGTGATACATATTGTTCATTTCGTTCTAATCTTGAATTTGGATCAATGATGAATTCACTAGGCTCCTGACCCCTGGACCAAATAACAAGCATGTCACCCCTGTCTAAAGAATGATCTGGGGTGTCCCTTGCCTTCAATTTTCGTCGAAATATTAATGTTGTAACCCCATTGGCCTCCCACCCCTAAATATTAATGTTGCATTAAACCCTAATCTAAATATTACTGTTTTCTACCGTTGCTGAAGTAATTGAATCTTTGCCTCCCCATTTTTCGTCTGGTTGAGGAGTATGACGTCCTCGAGCATAAGCGTCGCGAATGCGGCTGAGTCCTCCTTTAGCTGCCCCAATAATTATATCAGTGCAGTCCATTGCTGAAAATACGTCCTGTGCTGCCCAAGGAGAGCCAACCGGACCATCCTGTCGCCTGTTTTTGTTTGCGGTATCAACTCTAAAGTCATTAATATATCAGGTACATGTATGTATCATCATCTCTGAAAATGTCACATACAAATTAGAACTTTCATCCAGAGCGTCTGAAATGAATGGCCAACTTTTACAAATTGGTCCTAAATTCAACGGCTTCCAACCTACTGGATTGACACAAATAATTCTCTTATTATTGCGATAAGAAATAAAAAAAATAAAACGAAGCTAGAAAAGCTAAACCAAGAATAATCTTGAAATACTCGCATCACCCATTTCATTGTCGGCCTCACTCCACACTTTATCAACAGCGACAAAATTCAAGAGGTTTGGAATGTCGGGTAAGTAGATAGTGTTTAATTATTTCTTTTCATTGTTCTGAAAATTCTACAGATCCACCTCCATCAAAACGCTCCAAAGGGACAATGATTGGGACAAACGTGCCGGACTATCGCCAAAACATTTATTTTAGGGACACGGTCCTTAAACCCCCCTTAATTCATTCAAATACAAGGATGATGACTCAAAAACTAAAGATTTGGAGGCAAAATTGTCCCCTCGACCTATCCCTCCAGGTCAATTGTTGAGAAGGGACATCTTTGATACTAGAGTAGAGGCAGAACAACGGCTATCGGTTTGGCAGTCTGCAGCATTGTTCAACAAACTTAAAAATCCTTCTTTTAAATACCACAAAAAATCATTTTCCTTTGCAATTGGACTGGAGAGAGAAGTTTACGAAGAGTTAAGGGATATTTATGGATTTGAATTGAAACAAACATATTTTGAAGGATAAAGCAGAAAGAGAGAAGTTGAAAACCCTTTTGGACGCAGAGCAAAGGAAAATGAAGACTGGACCAAATTAATAAACACCGAAAATGGAGCCTTATATATTGCCTCCGACCATAATATCCTGTATGGAGGACAGACCACATCCATTAAACCTCAAAATCTCCATCAGCCAAATAGTAGGGACACAGTTGCTGAATATCGGCCGAAATACAGATTATCCCCATTGCTTCAGTCCCCAGAGGACAACTCAAAAAATTTGAAGCCCACCTTCATGTGGCACTGTTTGCTGCTTATCTTTTCTGCCTCAGAAATCCTTTCGACACCAGGCCCGGATATCCTAAAACTCATCCTTATTCATTTAACAAGATGACCCATTCAGCCCAACTTGATGAAAATTCCTGGCAACTTATTTCTCAGTTCCTTAGAAAGGAATTTGGTGCCCAAATTGAATTAATTGATATGAGAATGAAGGATTAAAGTTGGTTGAACGCGTAAAAATTGCTATAAAAGCTTGTTTTGCTCCATTAATTACCTGCAGCATAAGAAGTCCCATTTACCAAAATAATGATTTCAATTTCTGTATCCTTTGTAATGGGCCCTGTGGACAGGATCTGGAAAATCAAGATTTATTTACCCCAGTTGACATTACTTTCTAATTACTTTGTAATACATAAGCATCCTCTTGGATAGTACTTGAAGTGTATGACCCGTTAAATTAAGGGAGTGGGTGGGTACTGGAAGCAATGCATTATTTCTTAGAGCACAATTCTCTCCATGATATCCTTGTTTGCCTTAATTTGGGTACAACTTATTACTATGTTTTCATGTAAAAAAGAATTACATACAAAAGCATTGTCTTCTTGGTAAGTTACTCCCACCCATGTACAAACATTTGCCTTTAGAGGGGCCACCACATTGTGCATCTGTACCACATTCGTCCTTGTACTGTCCACAAAATTAGATGATGGTAAAATATTGATCAACCAAACCAACCTGACAAATTTTACCCCAGTACCCTACAAATAAGTGAGTTTTTAGCAATTGCACGTTTCATTCTTGTTTTTACCATCATTACACCGACATTTATCTCCAACAAGCCTTCCTCTTTGATAGCAACTCTCTTTATACTGAGATGGTTCAACAATGTCAACATCAGCACAGGACAAGAAATTAAAATTGGGATCAAAAGATTTCACTTGACGCAACAAACTGCATGAGAAATGTAGATAAACACAAGTTTATTGCATTATCGACTTTGTTACCGAATTGTGCAATCTCGGCAAATCAACCCCGTGGGAAGAGTAACTTTGTGCCATTGAACGCTATAAAAACAAACGTTGTTTTAAAGTACATAGATTCCATTCACTACATACGTTGAATTTCCTTGTACATATCCATCGGGTGAAGATGTTTTTGTCAAATCCATTAATTTCCTTTCTTTGCTGTCCAACAATTCTATTTTATAACCTCCCTGCAAAACGTTTAATTACAAATATCAAAAATGGAACAGATCATTTTGATAAAGGATATTGCATGCAAAAGGATAAATCATAAAGGAAATCAATGATGAACCTTATTGATTAGATTTACTTACAACATGGCTGTATCCAAGCTGCCAATGTATGTTGAATGCCTTGCCTGCAGCCAACGTTGTTCTTGTAGACCCTTATGCAAAGTAAACAAATTAATCTTTGCAAACAAAATTATCTTAGCATCAATCCACATTGATTGCGTAACATTCACACTTTTGTTGCTAATTGGAAAAAAATACTCACCCTTCGGCATTCCACATGGTTGCTTTGTCCAAAAATTATTTAGAAAATCTAAATCCAATTTCCTAGCCGGCGGAAATGTCAACGTCACATGCCCTCCAACTTTTAATGAAACACAAATAAGGACTAGAACGGTGTAAATATTTGAAACACTCATCTTTACGGTAAATACTTAAATACCAAATAAAAAGGGAATGCTATCGAGGAAATGGTCACAAAGCGACTGTTTAACTGTGTGAGAATGTATATTCATTTATGAAGGACTGAAGGTCTTTACAATAACTACTTGGACTTGGAGTGTTGTAGGGATGTATAAACTAACAATAATAACAATGCTGTCAACAGGGAGCAATTTATTTTGCATGAATTTGCTTGCATTTGTAATTGAATTACAAATTTTGTAAAGAAAACACTGCATGAGCTCAGAATAATTGAATCTATGCTAATTTGAAGTACTCACGGACCTTCGGTTCCTTTGTAGTTACATATAAATGTCAAACCAGCCTCTAGCTTTGTCAAAACAAAACGTCCTTTGTCATCCATCGTAAAATCAGAGTTCAACAAGCTTTTATAGTGGAATGATCTTGGTCTATTAAAATAGCATTTTTATCATCAAACCTGAAATTCCGAGTGGATTTCAATAAAGAAATAACTTGTGAAATACAATGTCATTTGTCATCTAATTAGAGATGATTATTTGAGGACCAAACCCAAGGACAGCATGACGGAAAACAAATTATTTCTCACAATTTTATAAAGAACTTTATATTTACTTGTTCATGATCAAGATTTATACTATAATAAAGCACGACTAAATATTAGGTGAGGAATTGATCAAAATTTCTATCATGTAAACTTGTTGTCCAAAGGAAGTAGTCGTGCAATGAAAAGTAGTTCCGGGATTTTTTACGTGATCATTAATGTGTGTGGCTAATGATTTATTACAAAAAAAGCATCAAAATATAAATAAAACTGAGATTAAAATGTGTAATTATTATTGACTATAAATCCCATTCACAAATTCTTTTCTCACAGCATCAAAATCCAGTACTAGAAAACCCCTTTGACTCCCTAGTCCATGATACTTCAATTCATCTCTTGTGTAAAAACTATGTAATTGAATCTCTGATTAGCTTATTTCTCAAGGATAATAAATATTTAAGAATTTACTGAGAAACGGTGGGATTTCCTTCCCCAGGCTCTTGTCCCCTTGCCCAAATGATTTGCATGGAACCACGCAAGCTGTGGTCACCAGGACTGTCTAAACTATCCATTCGACGACGAAATGCAAGGGTCGTAACTCCATCAACTTCCCATCCACTCGCACCTTAAAATAAAATTAAACAAAATTTACATGAGACAAAGCAAAAAAAATACCCTTGAGATCATCGTTGCCCCCCCAAATTACATCAGGAAGGGGTGTGTGACGTCCTCGAGAGTATGAATCTCGAAACCTATGATAATATCCTTGTGCAGAGGCAGTGATTATATCACTGCAATCCATAGGAGTGAAAGGATCTTGAGCTGCCCACTGCATTATCAATTTATTGTTAGATTATAAAAGACAATTATTTGGGTACCTGTGAAGGAGTAAAATTTGGCTTCGTTGATACTGGTGAAACAGTTGAAAGTGTTTGTTGGCGTTGGACATTGTTAGTTGACACCTTAATCCTTTGTTTTGTTTGGGATGAGATTGGTCCTGAATTTTGATGTGTCAGATATTGAGCAGGTTGTGACAATTCAACTTTAGATACATCAAAATGATATTGCCCTTCTAAATGAGACTTTTGAAAAGTTTTTGCATTCAAAGTTTGATACGTGTTTGCAGTGTCACCACTGATTGATCTTCCTACTACAACTTCAGGAAGATGATTCTGAACATAATAATTTTTACTGTGCACAGAGGGTGGGGAAAATTCCTCAGTTACATCCCTTGCCCTTGTAATTGTGCTAAAATATTTGAATTCAATAAACCAAATAGTAACCTATGCATTGTGAGTTTACAAGTCATTTGCTGTACTTCTCTTAGCAATCCTATGCCCACTATCTAATGCTTTTAAAGCATTGTTGATAAAAGGCCAGCTTTTGCAGGACTCTGTTAAGGCTTGAGGACGCC
>JAAOWG010000654.1:0-13366 GCA_036491945.1 Paranurophorus simplex
GTTTTGAAACGTGCGGAAGCCATTGTTCTTGATTCTTCTGTTTAAAGATGAATTGTTGGAAGGGATGAGCCCCTTCCCGTTAAGACCCAATACCACTCCGACTCTGGCATACAAACGATAAAATAAGAGACCCAAAGGGTAAAGAAAAGGTAGTAGATTAAAATAAAACAAATTTTAAACAGGTAGTGATACAACTCTGCGGTAAAGAGTCCAATTAAAAAGGCGAATAGGAGGAACCAATTTATCATGCTGTGGTTAGAAAAGAGGAGAAGACATTTAGTCTGAAAGATTTAAGTTTAATTTTTTAATTTAAAGATCTTTAAAGATAAAATCTTACCTTATTTGCGGGCTTTAAGGGTTGTGTCGCATTTTGAAGAGATTTTTTTACTATTTTTACCTCGTTTGTGCTCAACGAAGGCATGAGTTGTGGGTAAAATGAACTTTGCTTTTATGCAAACCAGAATTTTATTCATTCTCTAATTTAATTTGAACAGGAATTGATAAATTAAAGTTTACTTTGCTGTTTGAGTCTTCTCGAAGGCGTGATGAGTAATGTGTGCTGGATATAAGGAAAAATAAAATTAAATGGATTTTTTAAAACTGGAGCAGAACATACGCTTGTAGAATGTTGAAAGAAAAACAGTATCCGGCAAGATGAGACGAAGACAATCCAAAATTCGTGAATCCTTGGCGAATTCTGCGTTAGTATTCCAGATGAGGACGACGTCTTCTTTTTCTCGAGTGGAAATTGATACTCCACAAATCTCATCCTTCTCATGCACAAATTCCGTTAATTGTTCTCCAATCGCGGCCATCAACAACTCTTTCCACACCTTGTTCTGAAAAGACGTAAGATGTATAAGTGTTGAAATCTATGCTTTACTTTTCACTACCGAATCTTTCTTTTGGACTCTAAGCCTAAAAGTTCCTCCACGACAGTTGTATTCCTCTTCCCAAACAGGTTTCCTCGAGTCCCTCATCATATGAAGGCTAGAAAAGGATTTACAATTACAATTTTAAAGCATTTTTTGCTTCCTTTATTTAACGTTCTCACCTGCTCCTCGGCTGCAAATCACTTGGCTTCGGTATATTGTAGTAAACCGACCAAAACCGTTGGACCGTGTAAACGGTGTAGATGCACTTGAGATTCGCCTCATACTGTTCCATATTGACGCCACGGGCAGTTCTGGAAACAAAAAAAGGATTCATCAGTCCCCCCCTCTTCACCCCCATCAATTTAATATCATCCTTACCGATCAACCCAAAAAGTCCAAGGATTATTAAGTGGAATTGGCTCATTACAGTAAATATTCTTCTTCCGCTTGACCGTCTTCTCAAACAATTGTTTGAGATGCTGTTGCTTGTCTTTATCCACATTTGGGGAATCCCCGTCCCCTCCCATCATCCCCTCTGCTGACCTTATGGATAAATTGGATTGTTGAAGTCCAACTCTGATCTTTCCAGCCATATCCTCCTCCTCCTCCCCCTCTCTCAACGTTTTTCTTAAATTTCTCAAAAAAATGGGTAAAAACAAGACGTTGTTAGCTCCACATCAATTTTCTCACATCCTGCTTCAAACTAAACTAAACTTAGACTGAGCGGAAAAAAATGCTGCATCATGTGCAGAAAAAAAAGGATAATGACCTTTGTTCCCTGGGCAACCTTTGTTTTTATTTTTTGCATTTATGTCCAGAGCATTCATATGAATGGAGGAAATGAATGAATGAATGATAACACAAGGTTATCAAATTATTTGATAAGGGAGGAGGAAATGTTACACAAATTGGTTAGAGAAGGAGGGAGTAATTAATGGTGTTGTTGTTGTTGCTTTGGCTTGGTTAGGTTAGGTTTTTTTAGAGGTAAAAAAAGAAGAGAGGGATTTCATAACAAGGTTAAAATGAGGACAGGCAGTGTAGCGTTGTAGTATCCAGTTTGGAAGGAGGGAGGATTGTTCAGCCACGGTGAAACGGTGATCAATTAAAATGATGGAGGCAAAGTCGTGGGAGTGACGGATGGCGCGGCCGATGGATTGGTTTATAGCTTTGGAACACATGTTGGAGAGGAATTGTTTCCCTTTGGAGTCACCCTGAAGAACAATGGGTTAAATGTCTAGTTGGTTTTTTAAAGGAAGCTTACAAATCGATTAGATATGAATTTGATTTTTTCTTTTATATCCAAATTCATTATGTTTGGGTAGGGAAGACCAACAACGAGTACACCTGGGATTGATAGATCTTAAAGTCTTCACAAAATAGAGTTTTGTAGAATTTCACTTACATCGTCCAAGATCATCACTGAAATTAATTCCTTCGGAAAGCTTGCCCCCAATTACGGCAAATAACATTGCACCACCAGGATTGTTTTTAATTTGTCTGGAGTAATCAGTCAACAGTTGGTCACAGTTTGAATCTTTGGGTTCTCGAAAGATCTGTGAAATAACAAATCCTTTAGTACAAATGTACAAATAATTAAGAAATGCTAAAACAAATCAACCTTTTTCTTTAACTCTATTTTTCCTATGGAGCCAGACGTTTTTAAAAATGAAAACAGAGTAGCTTCATAATCATAAGATGGAAGAAAACACACCAAACCTCCTGGAACAATTTTACTAAAGTTGATTAAAGATCGTCCTAATTCCTCCATCTACATTTAATCAATTTATTAGGGTGTGATGATCAATTTAATATTGATTTACCAAAGCAGGAGAATTTCTGTTTTTGAAAGTAAAGTCAAAAGGGATGGAAGTAGGACCGTTGCTCAATGCTAAACAAACCAAATTGTCTTTTGGAATAACATGATCACATGAAAAGTGATGAATTCTTTGCTTCTCTGATTGAAATAGTTGATCTTCAATTTCATCGTATGGTTTCATTGTTCCACCAGCCAGAATAATACTTCTGAAAAAAATATAACAAAAATTACTACAAGTGACACGAAATCGTAAATTTTAAATTATAGGAGTATTATTGCTACCTCGCACTACTTATTATTTCCTTAAAATGTTCAGAAGTATTTAAAAGCAAAAATTTTAGAGATTTTTTTTCTGCAATGATTCGACCTTCGGCATTGCATGTCAATAAAGACTTTAAAAATTCTGAGAAGGAAAGAACTGCTTGACCGGCATATGAACGCTTTTTGGTGAACTTTGAATTCATTTCGGATGACAGTTTGTTTTCCTTTCCTTTAGTTTCAGTTAGAAGCTTTTGTTTGTCAGTGATTTGCTCTTCAAGTATTTTAGAAGATATTTGATCTTGCTGGAGAGTGTAACCTTTTAGTTTGAAAATTAGTTTTGACTGTTTCATATATTTATTCAGCTCGAAAAGATCCAGATTTTCTATTCCAATAGCTATCTTGAATTCTTGAATGTTAAAAACTCTAGCATCTTTTTCGTGGGATTTTTCTACAATAATTGTGTAATTAATGAAATGGCAATCATTTCATTCTTTTCAATGTTACCAAGAAATTGATTGATTCCTTTCATAATAAATGATACTTGTTTTAATTTAAGAAGATTTTTTGGACTGAATCTGCTCATGTATCGTTGCATGTAAGATTTGAGAGACTTACAACAATCTTGGCTTTGTTGTAGGTTAATGGAATTTGAGTACATGTTGGAAATAGATTCAATCAAGTTGTGAGCTTCGTCCAACAGAACAGCAGAATTTTGAACCTTTAAACCAACCCCCTCGCGAGTACCAGAATGTAAAATCGTGTTATATGGAACAAGCACTAGTTGTGCTTCTTTAGCAGCTTTTCTAGATGCATAGTATGGACAAGCATTACATTCTTTTCCAATTTTTACCAAATCTTCCATGTCCATTGGCTCCGACAAAATCTTAAAGATTCAAGTATTGGTAGAGAAACTCACAAACTGCAATAACAATTCAACTCACTTGATTTTTGAGTTCTTCTATAGCTGTGAAATTGAAAAACGAACAGCCAGTACAAAATTTGGCTTTTTTCGTTTCACTGGTATGTTTGCCTTTGGTTCCCTTTTGAAGATCAAGACACCTGAAATGAAAAAAATGATAAGTGCACCGTCTTTTTCGTGCAATAAAAACACCTTTCATTAATCAATGAGAGGCTCTTTAACTTGGCAACATCAGGATTGATACAAAGGTTCTGTCTTGAGCTGAGAGAAACCATTGTTATCTCTTTTGCAAATTTTGTCCTTTTTAATTCATTTGCAAACTGCCCAATTTGGGAGTGTGTTCTTGATGCAAAAATTACCTATAGTTAAAAAAAATAATGAATGAGAAAAAAAAATTAAGTGAAATTGCATTTGCACAAGAAATTGTACTTTAAAAGGATAAAACTCTGGCTCTTCTTCTTCCTCTTCTTCCATCTCCTCGGCATCCGAGTCTGAATAGCTTACAGGTGCAAAATCGTCATTTAGTAGCAAATCTTCTAATTCTACTCCTTCAGTCTTTCCTTGATTTCCACCTTCTTTATTAATCTCAACCCTTGTTGTGGACAGTTTCTTTCCAAATTGTTTCTTTTTGATCTCTGATTTTCTTTTGAGATAGTTACTCCTTTTCTGAATGAGTCCTTGATAGAAATTAAGTTCTCGAGCGGCTTTTGCTAAAACAGTTGTTACTTTTCTGAGATCACTTTGAGCTTTTATCCAGTCCTTTGCATCCTTTGCTTCTCTCTCTTTTTAATTAAATTAGACATTAACGCAAGTATGTTTGTGTTTGGAATGCATACCCATTTCTGAAACATTCACAGAATGCATCAACTTTTGTAAATGATTTATACGCTCTCCTTCTCTCTGTTGAAGCCATGTTAATGATCCACATAATAAACTTAGCGACTTTCCCTACAACACAGAAATTAAACTATTTCTTAAAAATTAAATTGAAATCTTACCGTGCCTGTTGGACTTTCAAAAATCCCCAATTTTTTATTTTCCAAAGCGTTGAACAAAGATTTCATGAACTCCAATTGTATACCGTAGGGTTCAAAGGGGAAGCCAAATTCAGTAGGAGCCTCAAGCTTCTTATCCGTCTCCAATTGAAGGATTACGGCTGACGCCATAACGAACGTTGTCGTCGTTGTCCTGTGTCGACAGAAAAAAATTGGAGACAAAGTCCACTCCCGCTACACTATTAGGGGAAAATAGAGAAAAAGTTGGAGAGCGCGAAGTTTAAAATTGGGAAAAAGTTAAAAGTTTGAATTTGTATAAATTTTTTGGAAATAAATTTTAAAACTTTATGGAAGCGATAAAAGCTGAAATCGAAAGGAAAAGAAAGCAACTGCAAGACGCCAACCTTTCAGGGCAGGGGAAAAAGTATTTCAAACGCTCTGAACTTATTTCCAAACATGAAGAGGATTATTTGAAACGACATGGATTGTTAAAAGTCGCAGAGGAAGAGAGCAAGGTATGTAAATGTTTCATGATTTTCTTACAAATAAAATGGGACTAAAAAATGTTGTTTGAACAGGCAAAAGCTTCACCTGGAGAAGTGAAATCAAGTGGAGCAGGAAATGTTGAAGATTTACCAAAACTTTCTCGTCGTGAAGTTATCCGAAGGTTGAGAGAGAGGGGAGAGCCTATAATTGTATTTGGAGAAACAGAGGATGAAGCCTCGAGAAGATTAAGAAAGTTGGAAATCCTTGAACCCGAAGTTAATCGTGGATTTAGAAATGATTTACAAGCAGCGTTTGAGCAAGTGGATCAAGCATACTTGGAAGAAATTATCCGTACTTCAAAAACATCTGATCAAATCCAAGCCATTGATAAGAAAAAATTGGGAGATGTTCATGTAATGGAAGATGAGTACAATTATGATGAGATCACAACAAAGGCTAAAGAGGTTTTTGCAAAAAAACATAATTTGGAGGAAAAATCAAAAATGATTTTGGAATGGTTAAAATTCTTACTGAAATGTTGGGGAAAACATTTAAACTCGAGGGTTGAGGAAGAAAAATTAAGCATCCGAGGAAAATTAGCTTCAGCCACATATACACAAACGGTGGTAAGGGTTTTATCAGTTGAGGAAATAAAGTAGTAACAAATTAAACGTTTTTTAAAGGAATATATGAAACCTCTCCTTCGGAAATTAAAGACTTGCTCTTTGCAAGACGATATTTTGGAATGTTTGGTGGATATCGTCAAATTCATGCTGGTTAAAGAATACATCAAAGCAAATGATGCGTAAGTTTATAAAAACCCATTCAGATTCTTCTACTATATAAAACATTTATTTGACTCCCCACAGATATTTGGAAATGGCAATTGGCAATGCACCCTGGCCTATTGGGGTGACCATGGTGGGTATCCACGCAAGAACAGGACGAGAAAAAATCTTTTCCAGAAATGTAGCTCATGTAATGAATGATGAGACTCAGAGGAAATATATTCAAGGTTTAAAACGGTTAGTGGGTGGGGGGAGGGGGGTTAATCAATAGTTCTTATATAATATTCCTTTTTTAATCGTTTCAGGATGATGACGAAATGTCAACAAATGTTTTCAACAGATCCATCCAAATGTGTGGAATATCAAGCAGATAGTTGTCTCAACGTTCCCTTCGACGGAGGATCATACCAGCGTTTTAAATCTGATTAATTTGCTGTAAATAAAATTCCAGTTTTTTTTAAACTATTTTGTGATCATAGAGTTGATTGAGGACGGAGATTTGAATTGTTCTCAGGAAGCACGTGTTCCTTTCCTATATTTTTTTGATAATGAATATTTTTGAGGATAAGGCTCTTTTAAAGATTTGTGCTCCAATGGTTAGATACTCAAGGTTAGTTTTTTATCGTCTTTTTTTGACGTATTTTTTATCAGATTTAAATTTCAGACTCCCATTTCGTCTTCTTGTTCGTGAGTATGGGGTGGATCTTGCCTTTACGCCGATGCTGATGGCGGACAGTTTTATAAAATCGGAGAAATACCGGGTCCTGGAGTATACAACGTGTAAAGGTGGGTGTGGTTTAAGTGGTTCCTCTTCCCTATAATTTTTGGTTTTGTTTATAGAGGATAGTCCGCTTATCGTTCAATTTGCATCAAATAATCCAACAGAGTTTGTCAATGCATCGGAATTGGCGTACAAGTAATCCACATCTTTTTTTCTTTAGAAAAGAAGATGTGGATTCATTATTGTATTGCAGAGATTGTGTTGGGGTGGATCTCAACTGTGGATGTCCTCAAAGTTGGGCTGCAAAGGATGGGATAGGGGCTTGCATGATGAAGGAACCTCAACTGGTTGCTGATATCTTGAGACAAACGAGGAATAGGATTGATAATGTAAATTTTAGTGTCTCCTGCAAAATTAGAATATTTAAAGATATGAGGTAATGGGATGGGATTACAGTATTTTTATGATGAAGGAAATATTTTATGTAATAGGAAAACGGTGGAGCTTGCTCGTCAATTGGAAGCCGCTGGGATCTCATTTCTAACGGTGCATGGACGGACAAAGGCTGAAAGGACGACCCCCGTGCATTTGGATTACATTAAAAATGTTGTGGATAGTGTGGACATTCCGGTGGTGGCAAATGGGGATGTGGATTCATTAGATAAGGCTTATGAGGTGCAAGAGATGACGGGGGCTAGAGGTAGTGGATGCAGTAGAGGTAGTTTGCATGTTCATACTAATCACATTTGTATATTGTAGGGATCATGAGTGCTAGAGCGATACTGGAGAATCCAGCATTGTTCTCTGGAGCTGAAAAGACTCCAGTGGAGTGTATATTCAAATGGATTGAGATAAATGCAAGATTAGAAACTCATTTCACTATGTTTCATCGTCATTTGTCAAGTATGTGCTCTTCCCTTTTAAGCAAAAGAGAACGCAAGGCTTTCAACAATCTCAATAACAAGGAAGATGTGATAGACTATATAAACACAAAATTTTTGAGGAATGAGCCTTCAGTTGGGGAATAGTCGCGTTGGGATCAAGAGTGTAAGGAGTGTATAAGGAGTGGTTGGATTTGTGAACAGATTTCTAAAAGGTTTAAGGTAAATAAATGTTCTACTAGTTCTACCCCAAAGAACGTTTTTTTTGTGGAAAATCATACAAGTACCACTTTCAGGTTAAATCATTACAATGCTGGATTCGGATGTTAAAGGAGGGCTTCTGAGCAGCTTTTGCGGTGTTTTATTTGAAACGTTTAAATCATTGGTATCCTGTGCACAAGGACCAGCTCAGTCAAAAGTAAGCTATGCAACATTAAATGTGGGGGTGGTTCTAATGCCAATGTATTCCTTTCAGTTAGAGATCCCAACATACAGTACTACTAATACAAGTCATCGTAGGAGTCATCGTCGAAGTCAATACAGGACACCACTATCCTCGAGCTTGAACAAAGTTGGGGTGAGGACGATTAGAAGATCCAAACCTAAGCCAACGGGACAACAGTCTCGGATCCCAAAGGCGGCCTTTAGAACTAGTCAAATATTGATGAATGAAAAACTGGCATTAGCAAAATCACTCCTTTCTCAAAACCAAGGTGCAGCCCTTTCCAAGATCCCTATTCGTCAAAGAATCATATCCCCATCTGAAGCGTTTTTAACCTCAACCCCCATGAGCTCAATGGAATTTAACACTTCTACATCTTCCAACAATGTGTATTTTTCCTGCTCCTCCTCCACTGTGGCGGTTGATCAATCAACAATGGATCAATCAACAATGAATCAATCAACAATGGATCAAAAATCTATGCAACCTCCTCCACCCAAACGACTACGCTCTGCATACAAAACGGTATCAATCCGTCCCTTCGTGTTGCGGAGGAAATCTAGCATTGCGCGACAGCGTCACCAAAATTCGGCTTCCTACCTCCAAAAATAACCTTATTAGCTGATAATTTTTAAACTTAAAAGAGCAATCAATTCAATTCAATTTTACTTGGAATAAACTAGTGTTTTAGGAATATTCACATTTGTGATTATTATTTGAATCATTAAAATCCAGCATCCAACACGGGCATCAACGTTGCAACAACGCTACAAAGACATCCATAACTCATGATAAGTGATCATTCCGTTGCCCCATGGATTTTATGCGGCAGTCAACCATCCTCCGACGTGAACAATATGTCCCTATCCTTTGAAGTTTGTGCGGATAACATTGGCTCAGTGCTGAACGCTGCAAAGGGTGGAGCTCATAGGTGTGTAAAAAGTGCATCTTTTTTTGAAGCGTCCTTTAAACTAATTTAAAATAAATTCCAGGATAGAACTTTGCTCAGCTTTAAGTGAAGGAGGACTTACGCCCACTCCAGGCCTTTTAATTCAAGCCAAAGCCTCCGTCCCCATTCCAATCTTCGTCATGATCCGACCACGATGCGGAGATTTCATTTATTCGCCACAAGAACTAGAGATCATGAAGGTACGAAGATGGAGTTATTCTTCCAGACCTTTTTTTCTATATAATAAGAATAATAACAATGTTGCAGCTTGATTTAAGGCTGCTCAAGGCTCATGGAGCGGATGGTTTTGTGTTTGGGGTGCTGAACGCCGATGGTACGGTGGACGAAGGGAGTTGTCGTCGTTTACTTGCAGAGGCGGCTCCACTCCCTTCCACATTTCACAGGGCATTTGATCTTGTGGCCGATCCATTGTTGGGACTACAACAAATAACGAGGCTAGGCTTCTCTCGTCTCCTTACAAGTGGACAAAAGGGGAGTGCCCTGGAAGGAGCTGATTGCATCAAGGAGTTGGTTGCAGCGTCTTCTTGTTCTGGAGGAGGAAGGATTTCCATAATGCCAGGGGCTGGAGTGGGGGTGGCCAATGTTCAAGAACTATTAGCAGCCACTGGGGTCAAGGAGTTACATGGATCGGCAAAGGATTGGATACAAAGTTGTATGAAGATAAGCTCCAGCATTACAATGGGAATGGGAGGGGAGGGTTATTCTCATTATGAAACTAGTGAAGGGATTGTAAGGGATATTGTAAGGGGGATGCAAGGTTTTGCAACAATTAACAACAGTCCATTGTTGAAAGAACAATAAAAAATTGTGAATAAATTGTATTGGCCTTGGTGCTTAATTCAATTGAATGTTTGGAATGAAGCTGGCCCTATTCCTGCTTTTGATAAGGGGAAGTTCCTGCATGGGAAATGAGGAAGCTGATGAAGAACAAGTTGAACCGGAAACGGAATTTTTAGATCATTTAAGTCCCGAACAAGAGGAGGCTTTAAGTGAAGTACAAATTATAGAGGATGATGAGATTCTTATTGAAGATGCATTCATTTATTGTAGTTCAGGAAATTTGCTGTACCTCATTTATCATTGCAGCTGTACAAGAAGAATGTTGTTCTTGTAAAATTCCTTGTGGGTAAGGCCCAACGCTGCAAGTCCCTTCGTTTAAATGAGAAACGTTTTTGTAGCCAATAATTTTAACGTTGTGGCCGCAAAAAAGCAATTTATTGAATTGATGCAGTACCGAAAGGACAATTTACTCGACAACGTTGTTGATGAGGATTGGAAGATCATGAAGGAACTTTATAAAACAAAAATTTCTATAAATTCCGATAAAACGGGGAGACGGAGTGAGTTGTTCAGTTTCGTTTGTAGGGATTGAATTAATGGCAACGTTTGTAGTTTCTTTGATTCGTGCAACGGAGTTTAATATTTGTGAGGTATAAGATTTCAAAGATTTTGAAGATTTCTTAAGATGGTAAGATGCAGGGGTTGAGACGCTATGGGGCTGGGAAGTTTATGAAGTATTTTTTATACATTGGAGAAGAGATTGCTAATTCCGCATTTCGAAGCGTGGACAGGGGATCAACAAATGCACAATTTATTTTAATTTGGGATGCTGACGATATTTTGGTGAAACAAAGCGTTGTTTTGTTATTGCATTAATTATTCTTGTGTAGAGCACAAATCCATTAATCCTGGATATAGATTGTGAGAACTAATAATGCTTAATTGTTGATTCAATTGTTGAGGCAATGAATATTATGAAATGAATAGGCTTTAATTTGGCCAAGGATATGCTTAAATTTGTGGACACAACTTGGCCCAACATTCTGTATAAATTCATAGCTGTGAATGGTAATGTTGGGATGTAAAGTAATTGAAGGGAAATGTAATGTAATTTCCACTATCTAGTTCCAGTAATGGTGAAGGAACTTGTGTCCTCGTTAAAGCAACTTTTGGGCCCTTATTATAAGACCCGTTGTCACATCCTTGGAGAAGCAGAGGAATGGAGGCCATTCCTTCTTAAATTCATTGATGACCAACAAATCCCAAATATCACGGGAAAAGATAGAGCAAAAACAACAAACAACTCAACCTTTCCTTTATTAATTTAATATCCTTAGAATAAAGGAAGGAAGTGGAATTAATAAAATCATTTTTAATACCCTTGGAAAATGATAAGATGAGTACCCCCCAAAGAAGGTTGCTTGTTAGCTAAGGATTCAAATAAATTAGCCTTTGTTGTCAATTCTATTGTCCCTAAAGTATGAGACACAATAGCCTAGGGGATTGCAGTACTTTGCAAACCCACAATCAATGTTCCAACTGCACTCGTTGAATTTTGAGGGGTCGGAAGTGTTGTGACAATAATTGTACTGGGTACAACTTCGTCCAGCATCACAATCCCCGTTGATCTCACACGTGTGATCCTCCCTCTCCAAAGGCAGGACCTGTGGAAATTTATGGATCAAAAAGGCCAACCTTTGAAGATGGAGAACAAACCAGGAGGAAAGGGGTAAATACAAGAAATACAAGGAATTTGTTCATCTTGCAAAATATGGGCAAATGTGATTGAATCATTGAAGGTTATATAAGAGGCTTAACTGATTTGAAATGAATGAAAACCAATTGAATTTGAGGTTAGGTTAGGTTTCATGGGTGCGGTCAAAATCAAAAGTAAAATATTGATCAACAAAATCCATCTGATAAGTGCAATTCATATTTAAAAAAATAATAAATAAATAATAGAATCAATGTACAGATACAAGTTCCACAAAATATAAAAGGGTTGGATTTTGAACGTTTGAAGGAAAAGGAAGGATAAAGGGAAGCGTTGAAGAACTTCAATTAAATACCGAAAACTCGAAACGATTTTGATTATCATGTTGAAAATAGCAAAAGGATGAGGCAGGATTAAATTGTTTAATAAAAATAAGGGGAAAAAAATGTCTTGTCAAAAAGGATTAAGACAGAAATATATTAAAATAATAATGAAGGTTGATTTTTACTGCTTTTATCAGCCTTATCATTTCCACTATTTACGAGAGGTAGCCTGGGTGGATGGCATGATCATTCATCCAATGATTCAACTGACGCCATGAGTTCATTTTGAATCCTTTAATCTTATCTTTAACGGACACAGTACTTGGGAACAACAAAGTGGTGATTTTCATAATGAACAACCTCCCAACCCAAGGCTAATAAGGGTTGTCGTGGTCGCGTCGCTCCTTACAGGGAAGCCACGGAAACGAAAACTTTGCGGAAACGAAAACTTTGCGGAAACGCAACCATGACAATGTTATTGTCAGCCTCGCTCCCAACCTATTTATCTAAATTTCATTAGATCATCATCAACCTTCGTCAACCTCTGCCAATCAAAATTCCAAACATCCATTTACAATTGACTAATAAGGAATGGAGAAAATCAATGCGGCCGTAATACTTAAAACAATTTCATTGGTAATTTCTCAGCCATTTTGCAACCCCACCTCACTTTTCTTTGATTCCTAGGTGTTGTTACTCATTGTAACGATTGTGGGGGGTGACGCTCATTTTTCCAGTATATGGACAATACGGGTCTGGAATAACGAGCGGTTTCGTTATGTTTGTAAAGAGAGCATGTCGGGAGGGGTAGGGCCTAAGTGCCCAGCCGACGCTGTTCCAATGGAACAAACATTTGTTGCATTTACAATCATTATTTTGATCCTCTCGGCAGTCAATTTGGTTGTGGGGTTCGTGCTTGATCTGCAAAAGCTGAAATTAGCTGTAAGCAAGGCATTTCAATTTTTTATTCAGCTTTTAATACTTTTTTTTAATTCACAGGACGTGGGATATCACGTGGTTGCAGGACTACTAATAATCATTTCAGCAGCTCTAATTATAGCCGCTGCAGTAAAGATTGAAGTTTTTCTAGGCAATGATGATTTATCAGGAAAGGATGATTACATGTATGAGGCAAGAAAATCCGAAAACAAACTGGCTGCTGGGGTAATATTTCATTTATTAGAAGAAGGTTGGCAGTAATCAGAAGACTATTTAAATTTCAGGTATTGGGACTAATCACCGGGATATTGTATTTCATTACAGCATGCGTCATCAGTTGCATGGGATGAACTTAACTGTCTTAATCTCTAGATGTAAGAAATTCCTGAAATAATAAAATCAAAATCTTTGTTCCTCCCACTGAAATGAAATACACGTGCAGAGTACTAGTTGCAC
>JAAOWG010000655.1:0-13365 GCA_036491945.1 Paranurophorus simplex
TGATCAGCATGAAAAACTGAACAAAACCACCAAGTTTTAAAAAAATCGGTGAGTTGGGCGTAATAACGTAATGTTCCCATTAGAAACATCATCCTCTTTACCTTAGTCAAACATTGATACAGGGAATATATTTATACATTTCATCCTATCATCAGCATCTCAAACAACCTGCTGTATTACAACCCAAAAGTGGAGAATTCCATATTCAGTGGATATTCAGTGGAAAATAGATTGTAACTTGAGATGATATGCAATGTGGTTATCTTATACATTCATAAAATGGCTTCAATACCTTTCCCCAAGATGAAATGGATGATGATATAAAAAGGAACATCAGGGCCTGCCATATATCCACCAATTTAGGAAGGGGTGGCTTGTATAAAGCTTCAAAAAAATATATCCAAACAGATCATGTTTCACCACTGCCCGTCGTCATAGGAACACTCTTTGTATGTTTTTTCTACGAGTAATTTGATATGAGAAAGGAAAATAGCAGATCCCTTCCACCTTTCTGGCTTCGCACTACTATATAAACTAATACAAATTAACTTTATGGCGAGAACTGGAATTGATAATCATTCTGCATCACTTATCCATTGTTTCCCTCCAGTGCAGTGCTCATGACTCCAGCTCGGGCTCAAAAAGTAAAAGTTGCATGCAATAAATATCCCCCAAAAAGAAATGAGAGAAGGAATTTCCCAATGACATCAAAAGCCCAATCTAAATCACGTTTTATGAGGTAGAAAACACCAGGGGGTTCGCCCATCTTTTTGAGAGAGGCGTTCACTTCCCTTCAAGTTGTCCTCTGTGTCCTTTTCACACTTGGCTGACTCCCACTACAAAAAAAAACTATTGTTTTACGGACCATGGTGTCCACTGAATTCAAGGAGTTGCATAAGTATTCCTACATCTTTGGGGAGTTGTATCAAATCCATAAAAACGGATGAAATAATCCCCCCATCAAATAATATCAAGGGTATTTGCACCAAAATGATAATGATCTTTTTGGACTCAAAAAAACCACCCGGAGTGTCATAAATATTCTACCCGTTTTTTCCATGCAACCCGCAAACTTCACAAAATCTAAGGGAGAAGATGGGCATTCAAAATAATTTTCAAGTTATAATTGCATAGTTCTGCATTTGAGCAATGAAAGGGATGAGAAATGGGATTGAATGTGGCAGCTAAAAATATAACGGCAATAAAATAGTAATTAAATCAACGACTCTCCATCCAAAAAAAGGTTTAACCAAAAAATAATTATAGATTATCCACTCTATACGAGGAGATCATGTGAAATGTGGAGGATAGTGAAAAAAAAATCAAATTTTTATTGTTTTTTTTTGGGTTGATGAGTATTTTGCAAATTATGAAATGAGGCACTCGCCACCACTGGGAGAATGCAGATTATAAAGATTAATTTAGTGGGCGAAGGTGCTTTTGAAGCCGGTCCCTGTTATTAGCGGTCTCAATCCATAAAGTTCCGATATTCATCCAAAACGTGTAATTTTTCATTATTTTTATTGATCTCATAACCAGACACAAGCACAACCTGTAATTACAGATAATATGATCGTGAAGCATTTTACATGGTAAAAAGTGTGGTTCTTATACCAAGTGAAATGAAAATGAAATATTTCACATTCTACTTGACACCACACTCATTTCCATACAGTGATTGAATTTTTAGGATTTAATACAATTCCTATAATTCATGTAATTTCATGAATTATAATAAACTTTGAGCAATGATTTATTTAGTTTCTCATTGAAATTACACGTAAAAGTTTTGAAGAATAGCTTGTGCAGCCATTTCAGCAAACACTAAAACTGCAGCGTTAATATTAGCATTTGTCGGGGTCGGCAGTACACTAGCGTCCACAACCCTTAGATGTTTTATCCCCTTGACTTTAAAATGTGAATCGACAACAGCCGTAGTATCGGACTCATTCCCCATCTTACAGGTTCCCGTGTAATGCCACCAAGATGCAGCATTTTCTTCAATATAGGTTTGCAAGAACTTGTCAACTTCCGCAGGATGGAGATTCCAATTATTAATTGTTACATTTAACGGATGAAACGATTCTGTTGATATAATTTGTAGAGCGAAACGAAGTCCTGAATTAAATATGGAATCTATATAAATTAACTTGTGTAATGATAAGAGTAGACGAACCGTCCTTTAAAACGTCAAAATCACTTGGATCCGAAAAGTAGTTGGGGTCAACGAGAGCTAATTTTCCAACTTCCATTTCTCCACCAAGATAAGCACTCGTATTGAAAGTAATTTGACCAATCGTCTTGGGTTTTCCAACTACCGCAAATATATTCATTCTAGAAAGATCATCATCTACTTGATCAAAGAGTGATATTTGTATGTCTGGAAAATTTCCATCTTTTCGGGCTCTGGAGGAAGTTATTAGAGCTTGTCTTGCCTGGATTGTTGTGAAATATCCTTCCTTTTCCAATTGATATTTAATCAATTCAGTTTCCAAATCCTTATTTTCAACAAGATACTCCTTCAATCCTTTTACATTGTTGATTTTCAATTCTATCCAAGCTGCAATATGATCTTTTAGGTTTTGCCCAACAGGCAAAGCCCTGTTTTCTGGAATTCCAGCTTCTTTTAAAATGCTGGAAGGACCGATGCCGGATTTAATTAGGAGAATTGGTGACGCCACTGCTCCAGCGGATATAATTATTTCTTTCCTTGCATGAGCTATTTGTGGGATTCCATGTCGTTTGTAGGCGACGCCATAAGCGGTAGCCTCCCTTATTAGGATTTCATGTACTGTTGAATATTTCAAGAGGCGAAGGGTTGGTCTTGTCCCTTCAATCCTTTGAATAAATGCCGTATAGCTGCTGGACCTTACGGATTTGTATACAGATTTATCCAGGGGTGTAAATGCTGCAAGAAATTGGATAACTTTTGAAATAAATAAGAATTAAACATACATTCCCTTTGATGGGGATTTGGATCCGCAGCTTCATAACCCAGTTCCTTTCCAACCTTCAGCCAAAATGGAAGTAACGGATCATTCCCTTTCTCCACAATAAAATTTCCAGTATGACCAAATTCTTTGTAATTTATTGCAACGTTTAATTTGCTCTAATATTATATTGTAACCTTACCATTCCATGCACTTTGATTAAGTAGCCATCCCCTGTAGTTTTCGAAACGCTTGAAATATTTCCCAAGCCTCTGATATTCAAATGCCGGATTGCCAATGAGCTTAGCCATAGTATTGTAATCATTTGGAGATCCTCTGTTGTAAGTACAATCATTATGTGAGCCAGAACCTCCAAGCATCCTTCCAGCATTTGTTGACAAAATCTAATTCCAAAGTGCAGTCAAATATTAGGAAATATCATTAGCATAATGTATACCCTGTTTCCAAGCTGTTTTTGTGGCACAGTGTTAAAAAAAAAGTTAATCTCCGTACTAAGATGGACTGGGTTGTATAGAAATGAATTATATGTTGGAGGGACAGGGTAGCCACCAGCTTCTAGTAAAAGGACGCTGTAATATCTGGACAACCTTTCTGCAACCAGGCATCCTGCCGAACCTCCTCCAACTATAACAAACAATGTAGTTACAACTTAATCCCAATAATTACATATGCAAACCAATGATGTAATCAAATGTTTGGATCCTCGGGAGGCTCAAATCTGGACTAAGTTCTATTAACGTTGAACGCTCATCCACCTTCCGGTACTGCTCTCCATATAAATTAATGATAAGGGGGACAGCCCCTAGGATAAAATTCTGCAATTTCAATCCTTCCATTTACACACCTTTTTCAGCAATCCATCTATAAAAGTACAACTACCCACCTTGCATATGGATTTACCATCTTTGTATAAATTATGGAAATATAAATTGATGCACAAGAATATTTGCATACAATCAAATCCCATTGTTTAATTGCATTGTCAAATTGTATTGTTATGATCCAGCTACATTGTCATCCTCTACATTAATTCATCTTTCTGATGACAACCTAACCCAACTGCTGGATTGACGAACGCTATGCAAAAAGTAAACAAAGATTGTCGTCCAAAGGCAGAAACTGCTGATTCCGATTTCCACATTTAGGTTACCCAATGAGCCCTGATTCCTTTTTAGTCGTTGGGGCTGAACTATCCCTTTTAATTGCTGTCCTTGTCATCATTTATTTCTTTACTTTTACCACATGGCGGATAACACGGTAAGGGACATTTTAAGGGCTTGGTTTTTTAAGCTCTACAACTCTTTTTCTCCAGTTTCCCAAACGCAGGGTGGCCTTTATTCCATTTAGGACGTTGGGGTCGACAAGAGCTTCATCAAAGGGCGACCCCCCTTCCTTTTACGTTTTCACTTGTAGACTCATCCGTTGGGGAGGTTGACGCTTTTTCCATACGACTAATAGGCCCCCCAAAAGCCCTTATCCAATGTTTATGGGGGGTAGATGCCGCTTATCTTTTTAAACTTATGAATAATAGGAGTTGGGAGGGGTTAAGGGGGTTGGAGGAGGAGGATTTAGGGGATCAACTAGTCACTAGCGTTCAAACCTTGAGACCACAAATGTATTTTTACCTTATTGCATTTCTAAGTAATCCAAAAGTAAAATATTTATTGCAGAACCTCAAATCATGAGTATCAACTCAAAATCTCAACTCCTTCAACAATGGATTGGTCCCTTGTAAGGGGTTATCGCTATCCTTTGGCACTATTGGTTTATAATGAAGACGCTTCCCCAACACCGTTGGATGAAGATATTGTACTACTTATAATGTTTTATGGCTCATTAATTTATTCATTGTCCAGGTTGGGCTGTGCGTCATCCTCCACGTAAAAAACGCTGTAATTCCAAACCCAACGGCCGTACTTGGACAATATATTAAATTGGGGTGTGGTGTCGTTCACAAGCTTCAGGTACTTTGTAGTCAATTAAATATTCAATCTAAAAAAATCCTGCTTTTTTTAGCCTTTATACGTTGTGGATGGAGGGGAACAGGAAGGATTTACAAATGAAGGAAGATCATCATCAGAACCTTTTAGTTCCGTGATTTGCTCCGTTTGTCAATCACTTCCGGTCTCAAGAGCAATCCTTCCTTGTGGACATGTGTGTTTGTGTGTCCAATGTTTTGGAAAGGTTGAGATTTGTCCCTATTGTCGTGGACCCATCACCTACTTCTTCAAGACGAGAAGTGAAGATTACATTCAAACATCCTCCTCATAGCTCAAACGAACAGTTATAATTTAGCCATTTTTTATTTCAAGACAAAAAAAAATAAAAACGTTGGAAATTCTCGCGTCATGCGTTTCTGGTGTACACTGAGGAAGCGGGTGTTTTTGAAGATCAACCAAATAAATATTTTGCAGGTATGAATTTTTCAATGTTTTACAGTATTGAACAAATTATTGTAGTCCTCCTTGGATTTCAAGTGCTTGAGGAACATGGCTCAATATAAGGGAGCAGCAAGTGAAGGGTCTAGGGCAATGCAGCTTCAAAAGCGTCGTGAAAAGGAGCAACAGGATGTTGAATTACGAATGAATAAATTAAAAGAAGACCTACGAGTTGATAAAATGGAGAATAAATTTGCCGTACATTATGATGCTATTGAAGCACAATTAAAGGTGGGATTGCAAGGAGTTTGGGTGGCTGTTTAAACTAATTTATTCTTAGAGTTCCACCATTGGTCTTGTGACGTTGGATGAAATGCGAGCTAAGCAGGAGGATGTTGTAAAAGAACGGGAAAAAAGGATTGCTCAAAAGAAGGCGGAAAAAGAACAAAAGAGAAGAGATGAAATGGAAGCAAAGAAGGCACAAAAAGAGATGCAAAAGAAACAGATTAGAGCCCTTTCATTTCTTCATCATGAGGATGAAGATGAGGAGGAGGACGAAGCAGAGGGACAATTGGATGAGAAGAATCCTCAATTTGAAAGTGATAGCGAAGAATCATCTGAAGATGTTCAAATAATAAAGAAAAGGAAAATTGGCAAGAATCCCGATGTGGATACATCTTTCTTGCCAGACAGGGAACGGGAAGAGGAAGAAAATCAAATGAGGGAACAACTAAGACTGGTGGGTCAAGAAATTGCTATCCCTTATTTAATATAATATAATATTTACAGGAATGGGTCCAACAACAAGAGTCTTTAAAAGGGGAAGAAATGAGTGTTACTTACAGTTATTGGGATGGTTCTGGACATCGAAAAACCGTCAAAGTTACCAAAGGTAAGCTCCATCTTAATAAATATCATTTTCTATCTTTATATACTACTACATTTGTAATCACAGGGATGTCCATTTATCAGTTTTTGCAACGATGTTTAGAATCTTTAAGAAATGAGTTTGGAGAATTACGAACAGTTACAGCGGATCAGCTCATGTACGTATTTCTTGATCTTTAACTTGTTTCTCATTTTACATCCATTTAGGTACGTTAAAGAAGACTTGATTCTGCCTCAGCACTACTCATTTTATGATTTAATTGTAACCAAAGCTAGAGGAAAAAGTGGGCCTTTGTTTGCATTCCATGCAAGAGATGATATCTTTTTGACCCATGATGCTACGAAAGAAAAAGAAGATTCTCATGCAGGAAAAGTTCTTTTACGTACATGGTTTGTATTTTTCGTTAATGTCTCATCTCATTTTCTCTCATTAAAGGTATGAACGTAACAAGCATATCTTCCCAGCATCCAGATGGGAACCATACGATCCCAATAAAAGTTATGGAAAATACACAATCAGGGACAAATCAAAGTCTTGAACATTCCCATTGTATGTATTCATTCTATATTTCTGTATCAGTTTTTGGATTAAATATTTTACTCTTCACGAAGCTACCCTTGTAAGAAATTTGCAATTTCTAATTCCTACAAATAATGTAAAACCAATGTTATAAATTCTCAAGTTTTATTGCGCTTCTAAATGATCAACTTTGCATAATCTCAATATTAGTGCTAAACTTGATTCAATATTCAATATCGAAATGAAATTGCTTAAATAAATTCACGAAGGAGGAGGAACCAGCGTCAAGTCCCCAATATCCACTGTCGAAATGTGTGTATAGGTTATCCAATAGAAGAGATGAAAACATACAAAACACACTGGGAAGATAACACGACTATATCTGCAAAAAATTAAATTTGATTCAATTAAGTAAAGTTGAATTAAAAGCCTCAATTAAAGTACTTATCAATGTCGGATGGTGCAATTCCACAAATCTGATTTGAATTAACTTGAACTCTAATTTTCCTTAAAGTATTTTCTAATAAAGCCGCATCCTCTTCCTTGAGCACTCTTTCTTTTGGAGCCCTCCTTTGCGTTTGATAACCAGGATAAAGCATCTCATCATTACGTCGATGAGAGTACGTTCCTATTGGGAGGGGATAAGGGCTTGCAGAATGGGAATGCGAGGGAAGGGTTGAGAAGCGTTGTTGTTTAGCGTGGAACAATCGTATTGCTTCATCCGCCTCTTCTTGTTTCTTTAATTGCTCTTCCCTCGCTGTTTGATACTCTTGAGCCATTTTTTGTAAAGCTGCAAAATGGTTTTTCCGCATTTGAATCCTTTTAGCTAGATAGCCCACTGTGGCGTATTCCAACAAAGCTGCAAACACCATGACAAAGCACGTTCCTAGAAAGATGTCGATGGACTTGACATAACTGATTTTAGGAAGCTCTTTATTCACAGAGCTCATAAGAGTGGTCATTGTAAGCACCTAATTTCAACAGTATTTTGATAAAGGCTTTTAAAGAATATGAATGATGTAACGCACCGTTGTACTCCCCAGCGGTACTCTTGCCGGAGATGCATTCCTATTCAACCAAAATGAGACCTGTCCAAAACAACATAACATCAAATTTAACTTCAAATAATTATACGTGTGAACCACAGGGATAATGTAATCTTTTCCTCACCCAGCTCATAATGACGATCAATGAGCTCGGAATATAAATCTGTATCAAATAATATCCCATGGATCTCACAAATTGAATTTCACAAGCCAATCTCGAGTAGTTTCCGGTTAAAAGGGAAATTGCAAATTCTTTTTGTCGGTAGCCAAGGACTTTGAATTGTGGAAGAGAGACGTCATTAGAGACACCCACGGAAGTGGGGCCTCTAGCCCAATTGTACGTAATGTCCGTCATCGTATAGCCAACTGCAATTACAAATACAATGCAAAAAAACATCCCTTACATCCTGCGTCCTCTTACAAGACTCAATTTCAATGTTGCAGAGCTGGGAATCCATTGGAAAGTGACGTAAATCTATATTACGGAACATCACGTTAATACGCCCAACTCACCGATTTTTATAAAACGTAATATACCCATATTACAGGATGCAGTGACCGTCAGTCTCATTGACCGGAGGACATCCCCATCCTTACTTATTCGAAGAAACTCATTGGAAGTCGTCGCTGTGTGAAAGTAGGACGTCTTCTCGTTGACGAAAAATGTATCGGGTACCCACATCTTGGCCAGAAACTCCGAGCCCACCTGGAATCAATAATTTCCAATGATCCTTCAACATAAAAGTTGATGTAGGTACTTACTGAAAGTGTGTCAATCCCTTCCGTTGGGACAAATGCTAACCGATTGTCTTTCCACATCTGGCGAAAATAAAAATCCAGTGTGAAATCCTGGAAACTCAAATTTCTCACAACCGATTTTTGTGCATGAAAAATAGTTACCATCAAAACCTCAGAAATTGAAGAGATGCTCAGCACATACATTGTGACTGAATAAAATAAATACATTAGCAATAAACATTAGTAGTATTTTACATTGTAAGTTACCCCCAACTTGAACTGCTTCACCTGCATACGTTTCATGGAATAATAATAAGTATATCTTAAGATTCAAATGATAGAGTAAGTATTATACCTCCATAATTAGGCCTAACACGCTTATCATACTTTTTGGTTAAGGAGTTGAGTATTGTTGAAATATTTTTTGAAAGTATTTTTAATCTCAATTGTTCCTCTAATGGGGGTTCTTTAGTGCCCTGCTGATGGTTACGTCTTTTCCTATTCCCACGACGTAGAGGGCTTGATTTGTACTCTTCTTGGGGTTGTTTGTGGGAGAAGGATCGAAAAACATCGGGGATGCTGATCCGAGACCATCTAAAACAATGCAATTGCATAACAATGTAACTCCAAGGATTCAAAAACCTCTCAAATTTTGCATCTTTATGAAGTGCATCTTCCTCTGCAGCAGCTGCCGTCCCTCCCTTCGACCTCTGCAACCCATGAATCCCAATGCAAAGGGTGGCAAGAAGGAAGGGAAGGGTTAGTCCCGTCGTTAGTTCGATCCCTATGATGATCCTGTAGGTGAGGGGCCTTATGAACCCCTCAAGGAACTTATGAATATAGGGTGAGTTGTATTATTTATTTTGGGTGAGGTTTGGAGAAGGTCGGAGAATGGAAGTGAGACAGGTGCGCAGCTTTGTAGGACGCAAGTTATCGATCCATGTATGTCTTTACTGCGGTTGACTATATTTGGAGCTATTTCAAGGCATCATGAATTGAACTTTGAACTTTTGAATTTAGAAAAGCAACATTGGGATAACATTGGGATTAAAGAAAGCGGATGCAAAGTTTTATTTCATAGGATTTTCCATTCTCTGCTGCAATTGCCAAAATCCCAATGTCATAATCTTTGTAATCAAACAATTGTATTTTATGCAACATTAATTTATGTTTGTATAGTTCCTTTTGCAGGATGAAATTGCAATATTTGAGGTTTACTACCACTTTCTTTTTTCATGTTTAAACATGGTATGAATAATTTATATTGGATTCTTTGTAAAATATGAGTGAGCTGTTGTATATTTCATAAGACCTGCAGCGTCTATATTTAACGATTTGTCCTGACTGCAGAATGAGCAATTATTGCAGATATTATTATTATAGCCAACTCACATACATACCACTTTCAATATTAAATGCCGTCTCGTTGTAGCAATTTTTTTGAAAGGGAAGTGATTGTTTATTTTTCAAAGCCACTTCTACTACATATATCTCTTCATATCCAATATTACACAATACAATCCTGTATACAGCATCTCTGACATTTCGACCCCCTTTTGTTCCTCCTCTACATAATTTTGCATGTTTACGAGACCCAATTATTTCTACTTCCTTGCAAGGAAGTTGTTTTCATCTAGGAAATGCAATTCAAACCCAAATTTTATTGTATTTAGCTTCATAAAGATGAAAGCGAGAGTCCCTTTTTCCCTTTGCCTTTTGTTTACAATCCAGTTCAACTGAAATGGAAAACATGGAGTTTGACCCAATTCTCAGAAAAAAAGGAATCATATCCCCTCAACAATGCAACGTCAAATACAGATACGACCATGGCACAAATATTATGAGAACGCATGCACCTTCCTGGAATATTACAAAAGATTTGAACCCTACAATAGTACCTTGGGGTTCAAAAAGTACAGCTTACAAAACAATACATATGCATCCTCATAAATTATTTATGTACATACTTGGAATCCAATCTGGAATCAACATCGTATATATTCCAATGATATTGCTGCAAAAATATTTATGAGCTAATTATGTATCACTGCATCATATATAAATGGCAATTAGTTCATTCTCCTTCCAAAGCTATTCAATCACTTTTTTGAAGGAAGGAAGTGAGTTGGGGAACAAGTGGAAGGGATCTTTTTTTTGAGATATTATGTATTGTGGAGTGAATTGAAAGAAGGACCTTTAGTTTGGCAGTGTTCTTCATTCTAGAAAGTGGACCCACGTTTTCACTAACCAAATCCCTTTTCTGCATGATGACTATTAGTCCTAAAAATAGTTGAAGACAGGATCTGTACAAGTATTTTGGAAACAATGGTTCGATTAAAAGGCTCCTGCATATTTGCTCTATCAATATTTGCCCAAGTTTGGGCTGCCCCTTCTTTAAAAATATTTGGGAATCAGAAGCCTACAGAAAAAGTGGAGACTAGCACAGACAAATTTGATTTAAGTGCATTACTTCAAAGTAAATATGCAACGCTGAATGTGAGCAATGATTCTGGAGAATCTCAAGAGTATGCAAAACATTTAAAAAAAGTTTTGCAAGACGATAAAGTAAGTGACGAACGTCCTAGTTTGAGATTCAAGTTGAAAGATTTCAAAATTAATTAGCATTTAAATAACTTGTTTCTCATTTGAAAGATTAGTTTAATAAGTTGTATAGTCAGTCCTCTGCAATTTTGTTAAGACAACTCTGGAGAGAGCAGTTGTTTTTGCATGGAACATGAACAGAAGCGTAAATCCATTGTGCATTATAAAATCCTTATAGAGTTGATGATTTTTAAAGATTATGCAGATTGAGTAATGCCTTTAATGAATATTTTGACAAGACTCGTTTGATCCTTTGCTAAAACTTTCATTTTCTATAATCACCCATCAATCTTCCTTCCTTATTGCATTATTAAATCACTTTCAATTTCATTTCATTACAATACTTACAGTTTCGTGGTCTTGCGGATTTACTAAAGAGACCAACAGACACTTGCCAAGATTGCAGTAAGTTTTTTTATCCTGCATTTACACATTTATACATAATCTTATTACTTGGCTTCTTCCAGCATGTGGATTGAGCTTCAGGGAAGAGAGGATTGTGGGGGGAAATGTGGCGGAGATAAATAGTTACCCCTGGCTTGTAGCCCTTATGTATAAAACAAAATTCTACTGTGGAGGAACCCTTATAAGTGACCGCTACGTTTTAACGGCTGCTCACTGCGTCCACGGCGTCCCTAAAGAGCAAATCACCCTTGTGTTTGGGGAACATGATAGAAACTACACGGATGAGTCGGATACGCAGTATAGGAAAATAGGGACAATCATCCGACATCCGGGATTCAATAGGGCAAACTTTCATCATGATATTGCCCTTTTAAGGTTGGACAAACCCTTTCGCTTCTCCAAATCCATTGCACCGGCTTGTCTTCCGGTGGATTTGGAAGAAGAGGATTTTGCTGAAGAAAGAGGAAGTGTTGCGGGATGGGGAAGGACGCAGGAGAAGGGACGACCTTCTCATATCTTAAGGGAAGTGGAAGTACCTATCATGACGAATGAAGAGTGTAAAACATCCACAAATTATCAAGCAAAGGGTATTACTACCCCACATCCGTTATCCATCCATTTATTACATTGATTCATGTTATTTTTTCATCCAGAAATCACGGAGACGATGATGTGTGCTGGGTACCCTTCAGGGAAACTGGATGCATGTTAGTTCTCAAAACTTAATGTAATATTCTTTTAATTATAATAACTCCTTATTTTACCCATCAGGTCAAGGGGATAGGTAAGGTTTTCCTTCTTGTTTTAACAATAAATAAATAAAAAGGCTTATAAATCAATTGTAAAATTGGCTGATAGTGGTGGGCCCTTGAATTGGGAGGATTTGCGTGAAGATTCCAGCACCGAAGGGACCAAATATGTTATAGGTACACAACGATGATCCATTAATCATTATAATCATTGTTATAGGAATTGTCTCATGGGGGCAAGGCTGTGCTAGATCAAATTATCCAGGTACACAATTATCCAAAAGTATCAACTAATTCAATGATGAAATGATCTCCAGGCGTCTACACCCGAATCACAAAGTATATGGAATGGATACGACAAAATACATTGGACTCTTGCTATTGTCACAATCCTTGAGGGACATTTAATCATCAAATTGATCTCAAAATACATTATTTTTTTCTTCATCCGTGGCTAGTCCTCGTTCCCTGTTTTCTACAATGATTTATATGCATCGTTTTATCCAGAGTTGGGTTGTAAATTAAATGTTTTTATAAAAAAAGACCAATAAAATGGGGTTGCAAGGATTAGAGGATTTTTCTCAAGTTTTTCTGATCCCTTTTGAGGACTGTTCAATAGACCATGAAAAGAGGATGGAAGCAAGGGCTGAGAGCAGGGTGGCTGCTTCCCTTGATGAAAATCCTCGACAAAAGAATGTATATCGGATAGGAATGGACATGGAGATGAGGAGCAGTCCCATAACAATGCTTCCAATTAAGGACCACCAATTTGAAGCCTCAATCCCAACGTAGGAGTGGGAAAGGATGGAGAATATTGTTACGAGTTGCGTTGTAGCGACGATAAGCCTGCTTTTGCGTTTCAACCATGATAAAATAGGAAAAGCAATGAGAGCTAGATGTATCTAAAGATATATAAATTAAACAGCGTTTCTTCTTTAAGTCTCTTTAGAGAGAGAGGCCTTACATGTGAGATCCGGAAGGGATAGTAGCAAAGCCATGTGTGCGTAACAATACCAGCATATCCAACCAAAAGATTTAACCAGGAGAAAAAATAGTGGTATTGAATGAGCGTTAGGGTTTTAAATCCTG
>JAAOWG010000656.1:0-13339 GCA_036491945.1 Paranurophorus simplex
TAGTACGTAAGAAATAACAGTTATGGTATTACACTGATTACCCACAGTACACACGTAAGATCAATGCCTTCAAATCCAATAATCCCTTGTGCATTCAAATGCTCAAAGGTTTACGCGAATAAATCATTTCTTTATGGATCCCTCTGACATAGAAACACCCAAAGACGAGTGTTTGCATTAACCATAGCTACCAATGCTTAATTAAATATACAATCTCAAGGGCCAATTGCCGACTAAAACATTAGAGCAACAAAATGCATTAGTTGAATACACGCAATTATGATTTGCAATCAACTTGAAGAATAAACAAATTCTGTGGATTTGTAATTTTACCTTAACAAAGACCGCTTGGAATTAATCACCATAAATCTTACAACATCATTAAACTAAAGCTGCAATTAAGTATTTTTCGGCTAAAATTGCATTTTCATAAAAGCTCTTGAGATTTGAGTTGAAACCCTTTGCTCTACAAATTCTCAGAAATTGTAAACACGACTTTGACTCTTTGACATTGAATGAGTGATTCCACCCATCTTATTCACCCTCTTTCTGTCATTTTTACCAAAAATTCTACGATATCATAACGATATTAAAAAAGCGTGTACTCCATTATCTTCACGTTCCTCAAATCAATCTAGCTTATCCCTCAATTACCCTGAAAATAACATCCTCGTTTTAACGAATTTTGCGACCTTTGAGATTTTCTGTAAGTCAAAAGTGTGTAATTAGGAGGCACGTTCTTGACTTTTGTTTACAATGTTTGTTCAAAAATTAAAACCTGTATATTTTTTCATATTTACTCCATATCCTAAATCCTATGTAGGTAATCAATACGAGGCAATTGGATTTATATTAAATTAAAAAATACTATTAGTGTTATCAACCTTGTTTATCCTACTTTTAGGTTAATTTCCGGTAAATTATTCCCATGTGCAATGGGATAGAATATTTGCAGGATAAAACACCGACGGGAATACCGTTACTTAATTACCACAAGATGAGAAGGGTAAACATTATGAATAATTTTATTATTTTATTAGCTCTGGCATTCAACAATCATTTCCTCCACAAAAAAAATACTTACCAATTTTCCATCATTCCAATTACTTTATCAGCAGCACAGTAAACTTCCAACTTTTTCAGTTATTTTCTGACAAACTTCTTCACAATGGAATGGAAAGGGTTGGATATTGGTAGCACGTGTAGATTTGTTACAAAATGTCAATTTGAGTGTTAGCATTGATCACTTTTTTTCACAACTATTTTAATACACTGCACCAAGTGAACGCATGAATGCGACTAACTTGTCGGGGGAAAAGGGCTTAAGATTTTTACATAGTCCTCGCAATGGATTTACATGAAGTTACCTTTCTTATGCATTCCAACCCCAGAAGATTCTTCTTTTACATTTAGCCAGTGAGTTGCAGTTGAACCAAACAAACCAAACCATGAGCAATGAAATGAAACCAATGTACTTGCTACCTTCCTTACATATATTATTTTACAGGTAGAGAGAACTTTGATGCTTGAATAACAATAGAAAGAAACAGGGGATTGTAGAATGACATGAGCAAAATGCAGTTAAAATCCATAAAAGGAACCGTGTACAAATCATTAAACTCCTGGATGGTTTACTCGTGGAGGATTTATATATGAAATATAAATGGCGTCTGTGTAATCAATCAAAATTTGAATGTTGATCGTCTCACCTTGAAATAAGGAAATATATAGAGCTTGTAGATTGAAGAATTTATTCCGAGATTTTCATATCACCAGCACCTACTCTCTGCTGCATATTATGTCAGATAAAAGTCGTTGGGTTTCACTCTGGAGACTCTTTGAAAGGGCTTTTAATCTGTAAAAGTCACACTTTGTGATAAAATCACAAAAGGAAGGATTCCATTTAGATGTGATGGAGATGAGAGTGGAAGTATGGAAGTCATTAATAATCTAAGAATGTGTGGGGGGGGAATAAGGATGTCATAAATATTTGGTCAATTTTAATGCATGTAAATATCTGAATTAAAAGGATAAAAGGCTGTTTCAAGATTTGAGGTGGAAAATATAGAGACCACACATTGACAGAAATATTTACAACTATAAATTTATATGTGAGACATATTGCATTTGATATTAGTTCAAGGATATTTTTACCCCTTTCCATCTTTTCCTTCAAGAATCTAATGGAATACATTTTTCCACTTGTTTTCCTCTTAATGAAAGATTCAAGGCTGTACTTCACATAAGATTATGAAGATGAAAGGTAAATCAAGAGTGAAAGTTTAAGTTAAATTTAGTTATATAGAGATTGAGGGTCGTTCCTTTTAACTTGCTCTTGTCAAACTCAAGAGTTGTCAAACTTGGGGCATTTACTTTAATTATTTCATCCGCTTACGCGTACGTTATTTTCTTTCAAAAAAAAACAGAAGCACAATGTGACTTGTGCATTGTTTCCTAATGTTACAGCTTCTGTTGTCATTTGCTTTGTTAGCAGGCCAAATACCAAATCCTTTAAGTGCAATTTCGTGAGTTTTTATATTTACCATATTGTGGTGGTATTGCTTGTTTTGTAAAGCAACCTAATACTTTCCGTGCCATGATAAAAGATTTTCAGTCATGCGAAAGAAAGATTTTTAATTGATTTGATTCGGTTTGTTCAAATTCAAGCTGTTTGGGCAACAAGGTGATGTATATTTTCTTTTTCTCATCTTGAAATCCATAAGATTCTTCTTTGTAGAAGAATGAGGCTAGAGATCCTTGCAAATGTTTTTTGCAGCGTCTGCAGCCGCTTCAGATAAACCTTCCCTGGAATTTAATTATTGCATGAGATTGCATCAATTGGGTGAAAATGATGTTGCAGAAAAGCTTTCAATGAATCTCAAATAATAAGGTGTATGAGATTGCAATATTTCATGGTTCCGCAGGGGACTCAAAAGCAACTCAAAAAATCTCGATGAAATAATGAAACCTTCAAACAAAAACAACTAAATAAAAAAATAAAACTTACTCTTCATCAACTTTCTCCAAGACTTGATATGCTCTTTCAAGATAAACTTGAAAAGGTCTTTCAAGTATGTTCAAGGGTGGTATTGGAAATTCTGTCTTTTCCACTGCAGTTGCTCGTCTTCCATTATGATCCGCCATTAAAGAAACTTCTGGAAGATGATCGAACCAAACCCCTTCTTGTATTTGCCCAGTTCGCATGTGATGATATCTACCCAATCCACATTTCTTATCATTGACAAAACTTCCTTCATAGTAGTTTCCGGTTTCTGGGTTAATTAGTCGTCCAACCCCATGTCGTTTATCTTTATACCATTCACCAGTATAGATCTCTCCATGATTGTAGTACATGCAACCCCAGCCATGACGTTTTCCAACTTGAAATTCTCCTTGATACAAACTTCCATCGGGGGAGGATTTGAGTCCTTCAGCGGACGGATAATCATTTTTCCATTTCCCAGTGTAAATACGAAGAACTTTTTTGGTTGTTGGACAAATGAAGCTGAGATATCCATTTCCTATGGGATGTGGGTCAGTTTACAGTTTGTTCGCAAATAATGTTTGTCTAATACCGTTTCGCTTATCAAATGCCCAATCTCCTTCGTAAAATGTTCCATCTTCGTAAATTTGATAGCCTTTCCCATGTTTCATGTTGTTTTTAAACCTTGGGTGAGAGAGGATTTGAAACAAAGGTAATAATGCCTTGCATTGTAAATCATTGTAAATCAATTACCATCCTGTGTATTTCTCATTGATGGATTTCCCGAATACTGCGGCTCTGTAGCCATTGCGCTGCGTACGTTTTTCATCCTCTTTCCACTTTGGGGCTGGAGTCAGATGCTTGCATTTCAAAAATGGCATGATGACGAAAAGTACAAACAAATACAAGTGCTTTGTGGAAAGTCAGCCTTGTTACGTTTTGTTCCAATTTCCATGGTGCAATGAAAATGGCTCAAATCCGACCTCAATGAAAATTAAAGAATTAAAAGATTGATTGCTTTGAAAAAAGATTTTAATGAAAGTTTTCATATTACATACAAGGTGTCATAATGTAATGATTATTTCGCTATTCCTGTGTCTAATAAATAATCACTTTATAAATAAAAAGTGTCATTATATATGATCATACATACACATTGACATGATTGATTGGAGCTGACGGAATCGGATGCTATAATTTTTGTTAAAACGGCATTTTTGAGATTTCTGATCATTCACATGTCCCTAATTTAAGATTTACTGGACGTTTCTACTGCCATTAGAATTACACGATACATGTTGATCTCATTACAAAAAATACAAGTAAAAAATAAAGCTAGTTTCTCGTATGGTCGTCATCTGAGCTGACCATCGGACCATTTATATATTAACCATTTATCTAGCCCAATATTATACTCATTCATATACAGAGTCAGTTTACATAGAAGAATAAAGTATATTTCAAAGAACTTAATGCTACACTTCGTCATCAAATAATAATACATCCGATACACATGAATTATTTAAACCAACCGAAGTGCTTTTAATCAATGAATCTGATTGAAATAAATCAATCCAATGATTTCTAGCATTAAAGATCAAATAGCCAAGATCCTTTGTTCTATTACATTCTTCTATAAGGGATTCCGCCTCTTCAAAAGTTGGGTCAATGCTTATCACCTCTAAAAAAATCAAAGTTATCATCCCATCACAGGTTGCGAATGCATCATTTCATACCATCAAAAGACCAATCATCTAGGGAAAAATTCGACAATTTAATACAACAAGTTGCTTCCCGACAGGTTGGATCCACATTTGATATTGCAATCCCTTCTAATTCCTGATTCTCATCAGTCCCAAATAGCAGTGCAATCCCAAAAATATCTTGCATAAGCTTATTTGAATTTTCCCTTAAACTATTAGTTTTTGAGCATCGCTTTTTCCATTTATCTGCAAATAAATCATGTTAAATTGAACGCAGCAAAAGGTGTTTTACTTAAAATATTATTCCATTCTTCTAGAACACTCAATGCACTTCTGAATTTCTTTTTCTCCTTTGAACACCTATAACTTGCTTCCCTCATCTTACTGTCGATCTCCCTTCGTTGTTTAATTTGATCTTCATTATTTTCCTCCTCCTCTGGTAAGTTTACCACTTCTTCCAGTCGCCCTTTTGTAAAAAAAACGTCAAAACTTTACCAAGGCACTCCTCCTCCTTCCTTACGCAATTTCTCAAAGACCATTTCCATCTCTCGACGATCAGTCTCAAACTTTTTTCCAACTTCCTCCTCAACCCCATCACACTTTTGAGAACAATCCATAAGAAATTGATTTACTAGATCTTTAACAGAATTCATCACGCCTAACATCCAACACGGTGGGTGGGGTTATTTATATATTTATTTTGCACAAACAATTCAAACAACTCCCTCCAACTTTTCCGTTACTTCCCGCCTTTCATGGTCAAAAACGCGGGGGAAAGTGAGAAACTTTTTTTTCCTAACATTTTTCAAAAAAAACTAATTTAAAACGTAAAACTCTAAAATATTCAATAAAATATTGCATTTTCCATTCTTCTAAATATTCTCCAAAAAATGAAGAAATCTGAGATTTTATTGATAAAGATGAGATGTATGTATGCCACGGGAAAGGAGTTCAACGGCCGTTCTTCCCCTCAAATTACATGAATTCGATCCAACTCGGCGTTATTTTAAGAATCCTCCATAATTTCGGGTATTTTTGGAAACCCGTTGTAAACTCCGGGGATTTTCTAATAAATAGAATAATTGTTGAAAAACAATTCCCATAATTTGTGCAAAGTTTTAGGGGTGTGGGGTAGATTTGGTGGTGGTGGCTTGGGGTACAGCCATTTTGTAAATTTGTTCCTTAATAATATACGCACCATACCCAAGGAGTGTTCAATACTCTCTCATACTTTATCACATTTTGTGTTCTTTTTTTAAAATTTAAAGTTTACTTCATCATGTTCCCTGTGGGACAACGTAAGTACTCTTTATCTTACCTTTTAACTTAAGATATTTAAAGGGAAGGGTTAAATATTTGAGGGATTGGAAATAAACACAAAAAAGTTCTTTGTTCTTCTTTATAAAAAGGTAGAGAGTTATTATGGTTTTTATTGGAGTAGGAAGGTTGTAAAGGGTTTTTTAAATTATTTATAAATTCTAAAAATATAAAAGAGATGGACGTAACATTGGAATCAGTTATCATCTATCATCCAAGGGAATTATTAAGGGAGTATTTGTTTCAAGATTGTTTTTGTTAAGGAAATACCTACTGTTCCAGGAATTAAAGGAATGTTTCATACTCATTTGTTTCATCAAGTTGTGTGGAGGGATTTATACTATGAATTAAAGGGATTTAAAGTATAAAGCCCCCCAAATGACCAAGTTGTTGGGTGTACCGCTCATTTGTATGTTGACGCATGGAATATAGTTTGAGAACGTTTGGGGAGTTGTTTTTTTAGATCGATATGGGTTTCCATTCCTTTGTGAGTCATGGGATATTATGATGATGTTGGGGGAAGAAGCAGCGCAGTTGGATTTTGGATCTTCTTCCATATTACAAAGCCAGGTCAAGGCATGTAGAGCAATGTAGTTTATTCATAAAGGTATAGACCCTTTTGGGGGATTATTGTTGTGGAAAAAGGTTGAAAGATAAAGGAAGGGTTCCTTTTTTTGTAGTTAAAAATATATAAATATATATTGCTGGATGAAAGGCGACATTTTATTCCTACAGCTTAGTTCCTTTCTAGCTCCTTAGCAAGAAGGAGGACAGGGGCAGAGACGAGTTTTATGAGTTTTTATCAAGTGTTAAATTTAACGGAGGATTCAAGTTTCATGTGAATTCCTATTCAAATTGTTAAAAAAACCGGATTCATTAAGAACATGGAAACGCTTGCTTTCCTTCCAGCTCCTCCACCTCCGGGGCCACCAGTTGTTGGAACAGTTGTTACAACGCCAGGTGCTGTACCACCTGGCACTATTGGCATGATGCCTCAAGCGACGCCACCATTGCAACCCCCTACCTCACCGGAAATGCCCGGTAGGAAATGCAACTTTTAAATTAAGAGGAAATGGGGAGATTTATGTTTTTTTAAATGATCAATTCCAGTGTTTTTGTGTCCACGAAGACCTAACTTGGGGCATGAAGGTCGGCCAATTATACTAAAGGCGAATCATTTCCAAATTTCAATGCCTAGAGGATTTATCCATCATTATGATGTCTCAATACAGCCGGATAAATGTCCCCGTAAAGTTAACAGAGAAATTATTGAAACAATGGTTCATGCTTATTCAAAAATATTTGGGACACTTAAACCCGTTTTTGATGGAAGATCTAATCTTTATACAAGAGACCCGCTACCAATTGGAAATGACCGTGTTGATCTCGAAGTTACATTGCCTGGAGAAGGGAAAGACAGAGTTTTCCGTGTTCAGATTAAATGGGTAGCTCGTGTTTCATTATATGCATTAGAAGAGGCGTTGGAAGGAAGATCTCGAACCATTCCATATGATGCAATTCAGGTATATTTTGTTTATTGTTTTTTTAAAAAATATATATGGCTTTTCATGATGAAAAATCGTTTTAGAGTGATATTTACATACATGATTTATATCGATTAGTCTTTCTGAAATTTTTAATTAATTTGCAAAAAGCGTTTAAAAATAATAAAATAATGACTTGCTTGTAATCTCATAAATGTTTTAAAATTATAGGCATTGGATGTCGTGATGCGGCATTTGCCTTCAATGACCTACACACCAGTTGGAAGAAGTTTCTTTTCATCTCCTGACGGTTATTATCATCCTCTTGGAGGTGGGAGAGAAGTTTGGTTTGGGTTTCATCAAAGCGTTCGTCCGTCCCAGTGGAAAATGATGCTCAACATTGATGGTAATTCATTTTTACAATGTTAAATATTGATATTTTCTACCTTTTTTTATTTTTTCTGTTTAGTATCTGCCACCGCTTTCTATAAAGCTCAACCTGTCATTGAATTCATGTGTGAAGTATTGGATATTCGTGATATTAATGATCAACGAAAACCATTGGCTGATTCACATCGTGTAAAATTTACTAAAGAAATCAAAGGATTAAAGATTGAAATCACTCATTGCGGAAATATGAAGAGAAAATACCGGGTTTGTAATGTAACAAGACGCCCTGCACAAATGCAAAGCTTTCCACTGCAATTAGAAAATGGTCAAACGGTCGAATGTACTGTTGCAAAGTACTTTTTGGACAAATATAAAATGAAATTGAGGTTTCCCAACCTTCCTTGTCTACAAGTTGGTCAGGAGCATAAACATACATATTTACCACTAGAGGTAAGAGAAAAAAAATTCTTTTTTATGTGGAACCAGCAAAAATTTCTAAATCTTTATGTATTTACTTTATTTTATTTTATTTTATTTTATTGTTTCAGGTTTGTAACATTGTGGCTGGCCAACGTTGTATAAAGAAACTTACTGATATGCAAACATCAACCATGATTAAAGCTACTGCCCGATCAGCCCCTGATAGAGAAAGGGAAATTAATAACTTGGTTCATAAAGCAGATTTTAACAATGACCCATATGTTCAAGAATTTGGCTTAACAATTAGCAATTCAATGATGGAAGTTCGTGGTCGAGTCCTTCCCCCACCCAAATTACAGTATGGAGGACGAGTAAGTAGTATGGTATAAATTCATAACTTAAATTTTATTGAGGATATACTTATACATGTTTTATTATTAGATGGTGAGCTGAAATTCTTTGACATATTATTCAACTAAAATCTTGAAAAGCATAGCTTCAAGTAGTAAAAGAAAGAAAATCTTGAAGCTATGCAAGCGAGTCGTAGAAAATATTTATATACATTTATATACGTCTCATTTTGGCACAATTTTTAGATTTTTTTGTTTTTGTTTAGACCAAAACACAAGCCTTACCAAATCAAGGTGTGTGGGATATGAGAGGAAAGCAGTTTTTTACCGGAGTGGAAATAAGAGTTTGGGCAATTGCATGTTTTGCTCCCCAGCGAACTTGTCGCGAAGATTCTTTACGACAATTTACTCAACAATTGCAAAAAATCAGTAATGATGCAGGAATGCCCATTATTGGACAGCCTTGCTTTTGCAAATATGCTACTGGACCAGATCAAGTTGAACCAATGTTTAAGTATTTGAAGTCAACCTTTCAAGGCCTTCAACTCGTAGTAGTTGTACTTCCGGGAAAGACTCCAGTATATGCCGAAGTTAAACGTGTAGGTGACACTGTTTTGGGAATGGCAACTCAATGTGTCCAAGCAAAAAATGTTAACAAGACGTCGCCACAAACATTGTCCAATCTCTGTCTAAAAATAAACGTCAAATTAGGAGGAATTAATTCGATTTTGGTACCAAGTATACGTCCGAAGGTTAGCAAACTTTGATTCAAATTTTTTTGATGGACTGTAACAACAGCGAGTAATGTACATATTTTCATTGTACTTTTACAGGTATTTAATGAACCGGTTGTTTTCCTTGGTGCGGACGTTACACACCCTCCAGCAGGCGATAATAAGAAACCCTCAATTGCTGCCGTTGTTGGATCTATGGATGCACATCCTTCACGATATTCTGCAACTGTTAGAGTCCAACAACATCGTCAAGAAATAATCCAAGAACTTTCATCAATGGTTCGAGAATTGTTGATTATGTTTTACAAAAGTACCGGAGGGTATAAACCTCATCGTATTATTTTATATCGGGATGGTGTTTCCGAAGGGCAGTTTCTTCAGGTAAACTCAAAGAAAATTTTCCCTCTTACAAAACGGTCAAGTTCACTTAATAATTTTCTGTTGTTTTGTTTTTGCAACTATGATTTTAGGTGCTTCAACATGAACTTACTGCAATTCGTGAAGCTTGCATCAAATTGGAAGCAGATTACAAACCGGGAATTACCTTTATTGTTGTGCAGAAAAGACATCATACTCGATTATTTTGTGCTGACAAGAAGGAACAATCTGGAAAATCTGGAAACATTCCAGCTGGAACTACTGTTGACGTGGGAATCACCCATCCCACTGAATTTGACTTTTATTTATGCTCACACCAAGGAATTCAGGTACAATTACATTTTACATTTTTTGTTTGTCTAGCATTTTTTTTAATTGTTTTGTTTTTTAGGGTACTAGCCGACCTTCTCATTATCATGTTCTTTGGGATGACAACCATTTTGATGCTGATGAGCTGCAATGTTTAACGTACCAATTATGCCACACTTATGTACGATGCACAAGGAGTGTCTCAATTCCAGCTCCAGCGTATTATGCCCATTTAGTAGCATTCCGTGCTCGGTACCATTTAGTAGAGAAAGAACATGACAGCGGAGAAGGATCACACCAAAGCGGATGTAGTGATGACCGAACTCCAGGTGCCATGGCCAGAGCAATTACTGTCCATGCTGACACTAAGAAGGTTATGTACTTCGCTTGATCCTGGATAGGTGGTTGAAATATGAATTCATGCTTTTATATACTAGCCAGGCCAGGCATATGAAAATATTTATATTCCCAGCAATTTGCAAATTATTAGGTTTTTGCAGCTGAAATTAGCCAGTTGTAAGTCATTTAATGCGGCTCATAGTGTAGTGTAAATACGCTAAAATAATCTCGTTAAAAAATCCTCCTCACTAAAAAGAGGTTATGTAAGGTAACTAATTTGGTGTCGTGTTCGTCGAGGGGATAGGTAGTCAGTCATATAGGTTGATTGATGATGATGTATCATGATCAGCTCGTTGGTTGGAGAGATATAGGGGACAAATGAGCTGACGGAGACAATCAGACTTTGACCACTCTCTGCGATCATTTAGTAGTCCCTTAATCCCTCCCGAAACGGTTTTCTGTAAAGTGTCAAGTCAGGTTTATTATGAGGTTTTCTTGAAGACGAACATTTAAAGTTCAATTAATTACAATTGGAGCACACACCTCAAACGAAAACTAATTCGGTATAAATCTCAAAGTAATGTATTCAATTGGTTTGTGAATAATAAATCTTGTTTAATTCGTACATGTAAACCACTCATTATATTTGACATAATTTACACGCCTAAATTTTAAACACACACTAACTACTAATAAATATTTAACTAAACCGTGGGAAAGCCTTGACTCACATTCCGTGACATCAAAAATGATTAGGCTTGCTTATCCACATATGCTTTTATTCGAGGTTCCGAGTAAACAGCATCCTTAACTTTTCTCAGGTGTGGATAGCCATTCAATATTCCTTCGTCAATTGTTTCTTCAAACGTTTGCAACTTTTCAGCAACAAAAATATCGGCCCAAGTTAAATTTTTCCCGACCAAGTATTTTCCACCGTTCTCGCACTGTAGCATGTTTAATTTACCAAAATACTTTGGAGCAAGGACAGTCAAGAAATTATGCTTTAGTTCTGCCTTTTTTGTTGCATCTTTTTCTAAAAAGAATTTGATCCATTCTACGGAATTTTTTATCAAGCCTTGAATATTGAATTGTTCATATTTATGTAAGCGCTGTTCTTACCCAAAAATAAGTCATTTATTGCATCCGCATACTCATCACATTTTGAAGCTTCCCAATCATTTGCTCCAGTAAGCTTAAACTTTCTTCCTAAATATCGACATATCGTGAGGCTTTGGGCTAATGTTTTATCCCCAACTTGGAGAACCGGAAGTGATTCCCATGGAGTAGCTAAATAAGATCAAATCCCATTAATTAGAGGAGCAGTATAGCTTGGAATTTCTCACTTGGTTTAATATTTGACCAATTATCAAATTTGACCCTGTCATCCGCATATTTCACTCCAACTTGGGCAAAAATTAATCGTATAGCTTCTCCTCTTCCTTTTATATCAAAATATGTCAATTTATAAGACATTTTTCAGTTCAGGAAATTGTTGATGATGGTAGAAAAGGGAATGAATGGAGAATGCTTTTGTATGTTCAAGTGATTGCCTGGTATTTATATTTTTGTATGCTCGTAGTCCTTCAAAAGTATCAATTTTGTAAGCACAAACATGTTTTATTATTATTCGATTGTAAATCATTATCCAACTGCTTGTTATTCTCATTGTAATTCATTATCTATCTGGAATGTTGTCAGTTCTGATTCTCATTTAGAATAACAATCGAGTGTCGGCTTGTGCAGAATATAACATATTAATGAACTGAGCTCAAAATAAATTTTATCTTATCATTTTCATCCTCGATATTAAACGTAGTGCTAAAATCTCAGCACAGTTACCTGCAACTACAACAACCCACTGAACTTGTAAAGTTTATGGAGGATGAAGAACCTTAATTGCGTCTAATAAATTAAAAGATCATATATTTGGATTTGGATCCTTATAGTAAACAATATGTCATTTTTTAGAATAGTAAAATGAGTGCTTAAAATATGACATTGATCTGTGTCATTCTTCGATATGCAAAAGGCAGAAAACATTTCTTTTGTTATTATTTATTGGCAAGTCATGACATGATATCACAGGATATATTAACACAGAAAGGACATACAAAGCTGCAACAAGGGCAATATCTTCGATAAAATCTGGGTGGTCCCCATTGTCGCTTAACTCGTACTCCTACCTTAGCAATTCTCCAGTGATCAGAAGTTACATTTGAATTCCAATGGAAAACAAATTGAGAACAATTGGTATTGTTGAAAACTTCAATGAAAGAATTCAGCCTTGATAAGGACGTTTGTAATTACTCAACAAACTAAATACGTTTCATAATTTCTCTGTGGACACAATGCTTTGAATAATGGAAATGCGATTTTAAGCATTTATGGAAACATCTAACAATAAAATGGAAACATTAAAATTGCTGCTCAAGTCTGATTTCAAAAATTCCTGATAAATTTAATGGAATATTTACGGATTAGTTTTATATAAGTTTCAAACATTTTATTCGAGTGCAGGAAAACATACTACAAATTGAAGGAATTGTAGAAATATGTATCTACATAAGAAATTCAGGAAACAGTTTATATTGTAGGTTGCAACTATATTGCAACATGTAATACTATTTTAAAATGCAAATATGTAAATGTACTTGGAAAATCCATTAAACACGAATATAACTTTGTAAACAATTATCAAATCCAATAGAATACTAATTTATTGTTCACCTGCTTCCAGAAACATTTCATTGATGTTGTATGCTTTGATTACAATTTTACAATTAAAAATAAACTGATGCAACTCATCCATTAATAGACAAGGCTATTGACCATTACTTACAGATATAATTGCTTTATGAAATTAACAACTAAAGATGACATTTTATAGCTTCCTAAATACAAATGTATATATATGCACGTCACTTCGATAAGG
>JAAOWG010000657.1:0-13316 GCA_036491945.1 Paranurophorus simplex
TTGAAAAGCACAACGTCTTTGTATATATTTCTTATTGTTTTATGTACATTTGAGGAAGTAATTGATAAAGGCATTAGTTTGAGGGAGTGATAGGATATAATATAACAAGGGAACAATGTTTCTGCAGCTTGAAAGGGACCAACTCTGTAGACTTTGTAGAATACTATTTAAAGAAATAAAATGTAGCTTCAAACTCTATTATTGTAGATTATTTGCACAAATAGTTTTTTCACAATGCCCCCAAAAAAAACCCGCGAAGGGACAATCGTTCATCAAAATGCTCCGCTCCAAGTTAAGAAATTCATTGTAAGTTATCTATCTTCATCTTATCATTTTAATATATTTTTGGGGTTTAGGAAAGTGTCAAAAAATGTCACCTCTAATCCTCCAAAAGATGATGTAGAAGAGGGAGGGACTGGTGAGGGTGAAAATGTAGACAAGTTACAACATGATCTAGGTCCTCCTAAAAAACGGCTCAAATTACAAGATGATGAAGGGAGCAAGTCCGAGGTGGCTGACATTTCTCAAAACATTCCACAGGGAAACATTGGTTTTAAATTTGCAAGTGGAAAACCTGTAAAAGTGTCTGACGCTGCTCTAGCTCGAGTGAAGGATTTATTTAAAGACATTGAACCTGCGCCTTCCGAAGTCATTCCATTGGCGGTTGACCCTAGTCCTCCCATGGTCATTGAGCCTAGTCCGTATAAGGAGCCGGTTGATGCCAGGATGACTCAAGAGATCCTTGATTGCATTCAAGCCTTTCTTGGAGACGATGATGACGAAGGATTTTCATAAATTATATTGTCATTTTTGTATTTTTATACTCGTGTTGGTCCTTTCATTGAATTAATTCGCTAAAATATAATTCCATAAACCAACCACTCTGTCATTGCATAAAAAACCCCCACCACTCATCATCACTCCATAAAAAAAATCTATGCACATTGCCCTGCTGAATTGTGGGAGCCTACCAGTTGAGCACATGGCAGTATAAAATTCATCTTGTTTGAAATGTATGTTACAAGCATGGGCCCTACAACCAATCCCCTTAATAAGAAGGAACCAAGAAACAAAGGAAATAATGGTAAGTGATAAGTATTGTTCTGTTTTCTACCTTTCCTACCATCTTGTAGATTACAAGTCAAAGGATGATGGGGGTAGGGGGGATAGGAAACGGAAAATTCCTCAAGAAGGAGATAAAAGTAAGGACTCTTATAATAATCATCATCATAATTGGATGGAGAAATCTTGTTGTTGTAGAAAAATGGAGCAGCCTTGAGCCTGAGGGTAAACCTGATTGGAAAAAGATGAGGATTGAAAGGCGACAGTTGAAAGAATCAAGAAAAAAGAAAGATATGAAACCAGAAATTTATGAATTGAGTAAAGAAGCTAAAGTTATTTGGGAAGAATTAAGAAAAGAAAGTTGTCCGGAGAATGAACGACACAAATTATGTGAACAATTGCATAATTTGATTAAGGGCCATGTCAAAAGGGTAAGTTGTTATCCCCTGAACAACAAATGAAGGACACATATCATTTTTTTTGACAGCTTTCATTTGCTCATGATACAGCACGAGTGCTGGAATCACTCCTACTTTATGGATCTGACAAGATAAGGAAAAATATTCACATGGCTTTTGCGTAAGTTGGATTATATGAAATTATGTGAAATGCCTACTTTATGTGATGTAGGGCTAAGGATGATATTTTATTTTTGATAAAGTCAAAATATGGGCATTTTTTGGCTCAGAAACTGATGAAGTATGCAAGTAAAGAACAAAGGGATGTTATTTTCAAAGCTATGGAACCACATATTTTGCAATTGTTGAAACATCAATTTGCATCAAGAGTATTAAATGATTTTTATACGACTTATGCCAAAGCTGTACAAAGGACGGTGATAATCAAAGAGTGCTATGAGCCACTACTACGACTTGAGGAAGGGGTTGGACAAGAATTAAAGGATGTTGTTGAAAAGTTCCCGACGAAAAAGACGTCAATCTTGAAACATCTGCAAGAGTTGATTGAATTCATGATGGAAAAGTGAGTGGAAGAGGGAACTAAATTAATTGTAGTTTTGGTTATTTATTGAATGTTTTTTTAAGGAATTTAAAATCAAACTGTATTCTTCACTTGTTGATGCATGAATACCTTGAAAATTGTCCACATGCGGATAGAACTGAACTGATTACTAGTATGCGGGAAGAAATTGTTAACCTTTTGCATACAAATGAAGGGTCATTGTTAGGGATAAGTTGCCTTTGGCATGGATCTCCCAAGGTATAATTGAATTTAAAATGAACGTTGAAGGATGGAATAAAAGCTTGGGTTAAATTTAGGACAGGAAAGTCATTGTGAAAAGTTTCAAAGGGTTCATTCCGAAGATTGCTTGTGACAGGTATGGATACCGTGTACTGTTAGCTGCTATTGATGTTGTCGATGATGTTGTTCTAATTACAAAGGTAATAATCAAAATAACCGTGTAAAATAAAATGCTCTAGCAATTCAAACAACTATTTATACCGTAGGCGATCTGTCCTGAAATGTTGAACAATATAAACGAAATTATTATGAATCAATTTGGACAACGATTCATTGCCTATCTGTTGGAGCACAGAACTTCGTCATTTTTCGACCCTGAAATAGCCAAATTTCTCTCATTTGGCGACGTCAACGAATACACGTACATTCAGAAATATATATTTTATTACAGAGAGTTTTATTATTATTTTCTACAATTACAGAAAGAAATCCATTGATCAACGTGTTCGTGATATAACAGAGCCATTACGTGAAGAATTTTGTGACGCTGTCATCCAGAATTTTGGAATTTGGGTAAAGGACAATGCTGCATGTTTAGTCACCAAATTCATTCTGAAACGGTTCTCAGGTATTTTGTTCGCGTATCACACATCACATCTATCCTTTGTCGTCAATGACATCATGAGTTCGTAATTAATTGATTTTAATATTTCAGCTGAACCTTTAGATCCAGCAGTTGAAAAAATTGCTGAATCAATTGCTGACCTTTCCACTGAAGAAGGAATTGAACGAAAAGCAGTTGAAATGGTGGCCAAATTTATCCTTTATGATTTACCGATTGAAGCTCGTCTTAGTTTTTCTTCCGCTTTGGTTAAACACTTGAATAATCGAGGAGTAATTCCAAACTGGCTTCAAACTAATCGTGGATGTTTCACATTATTGAGGTATGGTCTTTGATTAATACAGTAATTGATACAGTACTTTGTTTTACAAAATTTAGAATTTGGGAGAAATGTGGCAGCGATTCAGAACCAGCTGAAGATGTCAAGGATCTTGTGTCTTTGAATATCGCAACTTTGAAAAAGCATCAGACTGCAGGTGGAAAACTTTTGAAGGATATTGCAATCAATTAGAAAATTTCTGTTGTAATACAATGTAAAAAAATTGTTGCTTTTTTATTCAATAAATCACATCAAAAATGACTAAGGCAACAACGTCTATAATCCAGAATTGAATTTTGCCTTGGCACATTCAGGACTCCAAGCGTATAATGTAGTGTGGTAGAGTAATAACAACAAGACTTTCAAAATATAATAAGTTTATTCAAAAACATGAATACCACCTAAAGTACCTGATTTTGAGACCATGTTGAGATATCTACTTATTGAAACATTTAGGAATGATTGAAGAAATTAACACAATTAGCAAAGAAAAAGAAAACAAAGGCGAGAAATATAACTAAAACTTGGAATGGTATTGGATTTTTCTTCATTAGGCTCCTTCAAAATATTCTTTGCTCTCATCGACGCTTGGTTTGATGGTTTTTTGACCTGGTTTCCAACCAGCAGGACAAACCTCACCATATTTATCAGTAAACTGGAATGCCTGAACCAAACGCAGAGTTTCATCCACTGAACGCCCAACAGGAAGATCGTTAATTGTTATCTGGCGTAGATTCTGCTTTGGATCAATTATGAAAAGCCCACGAAAAGCGATGCCAGCATCTTCCTATTGCATAACATATTAATATAATGAATAAGCTATAATCATGGAGAAAACAAATAAAATACCTTGAGCACCCCATACTGCTTTGATATTTCTCCAGTTTTATCAGCCAACAATGGAATACCCATTGGGCCAAGTCCACCCTGTTTCCGAGGTTGAGATACCCTTCAAGAAGGAATAAAAAAGATCATGTTAAAACCGACAGTGAAGGCAAAAAAAGGGAGTGCCTTACCAAGCAAAATGACTGTAATGAGAATCCGTAGAACAAGCTACAACTTCACACCCAATAGCCCGAAACTCTTGGATCCTGTCTGAAAACGCAATGATCTCCGTTGGGCACACAAAAGTACTAAAATTCCAATTAAATGTTACTCATTACATTGGGATTGGAGTACAACTTACAAGTCCAAGGGATAGAAAAAGAAGACCAAATACTTTCCTTCATAATCCTCCAAAGAAATTTCCTTAAATTCTCCATCCACTACTGCAGTACCCTTCCATTTAGGAGCCGGCTTTTGAATTTCAAGTTCTCCAATAACACCCATCATCAATTAACTCTATTCACTGGAATTAAAAAATCAAAGACTCAGCTTCACAAAACGGGGATTTAAGCATATTATCGAATTTCGACAGACACGACGGAATTTGGTCCTACATCCACGCTTCCACGAGGATTAAAACCTTGAGCAAACAAACTTGGACCAAAACGTGTTGTTTCATTGTTATTATTAGATGCAACAAGTACTTGATTATCCTTATTCAATGGGGTAACCTTTTTGTGAGCCCAGGCACTTGCAAACAAGCTACCAATTGAAGTAATTGCTTTGCCAAGTCCTTTACTTGAAGAAGAGGCCTCTTCTTGACCTGTCCACCCACCACCACTATTGTTATTATGACCAAAAGCAAATGGATCTAATGATTGTTGTTTTCGGGACAAGAGATTCCCCATTGTTGCATCATTCTAATATACAGCTCATTCTAAACCAAACTCTGGCCACAAACTACGCAGCCCAACTGAATTGAGGTTGAAGCCTTTATGTATCGACTTTAACGTTATCAATAATGTACCAACCTTCGATTTTCTCTTCAAAAAACAACAATTCCCCAACATTCCCCACCTATTAAGGTTTGTATGCATTAGACTATAAGGATTGTAGGTAAGGTTTCCTCCAAATAAATTGGGGCCATTATTATATTGTCTACTTTAATTACTCATTAATTAATCATGTATCAAGCTACAAGTAGAACAAAGGCTAATGTTATAATTGCCAATAATTGGATCCCTCTATAACCAATTCATGCTTGAAATGAAGCTTTCAACAAAGGGCGAGTTTGTGACCTATGAATTACTGGTGAGGGATCATTTGGAGTGCATTAAATCTTAATAGCCCCAATTCCGGGGGGCCTATTCTACCACCTTTAATTAAAGAATATACCCGGGCATCAACATCATAGGAAAAGTCAATAATAAATACAAGAGAAATATGACAATTGGACTTTGCATGATGCTTTTTCCATTTACTTTTAGGGTAGGGTGGTTACGTTGGATCAATAATTATGTACAACGCTATAATTGTCCCTGGGATGTGTGGAAAGCATGGAAAATTCATGAAATCGGGCTCAACATATTTATCTTATCGTGTCAAGAATTGAAAATACTATTTGGGAGTGAAATATTACAAAAAACCAACTTACCAACCTTGGATGAACCTTTTTTGGGGGAAAAATGTGGAAAGAAGAAGTGGGACCGAATTCAAAGAGAGCTGGTAGTAGACTGAGATGAGGAAATGTGAAATGAGGAAAACCGGGATCATTTTATTAGCATAATGCATGACCCTTCTTGGATTTCATCACCATGCACACCAATACAAAGAGGAATCAGGATCAACAAGGATTTAATTCAATAAACCATGAAAATTGCACATTATAAAAAAGATCTATAAAAATAGATCATCCAAATATTCATCAAACTCTTCTTCTCTTGATTTAACATCATTCATTTGAACAGGGTCTTTCCAAATCGTTTCATCAGGTTTCTCAAGAGTTTCAACAGCTTCTGTAGTTGATTCTTCTACAGTGACTGCTTCTGTAGTGGAGTCTTTCTTTGTTTTAGATTTTTTGTGCTTCTTTCTCTTCTTTCTTGGAATCCTTGTGACATCTTTTCTTTTTTGATGGTGATTTAGCTTGACAGAGCAGTCAGAGCACAGTCCTAGAATAAAATGGCCATAAAATAATTATTGCTGCTAGTCGTGCAAGGTAAATTCATACTTAATTTCACTAGAGCATTTTTCTTAACGGAATCTTCCATATATGCAAAATTAACTTCCCAAGATCTTAAATCTTGGCTACAACTACATTGTCTAGCTCCACAAATGAATTGACCTTTTCCATTGATAACTTCAGCCTCCGTTCTCCAACGCATTGCATACTAAATAAATAAATATTATAATCAAAAAATCTTGGACTTTGTTCCTCCAAATCCTTGGACCTTACCTTTCCTTGCTGATAATGTGATAAATCACAGATACAGTATTCTTTAAATAATTTATCATAATATTTTTTTGATAATTGTTTCTCCCAAGTATCCGCATCCTCATCCTCATCCCATATGAATCTATGATGATCTCTTATAACGTCATAATCACTTTTATCCTTTGATCTGAAATATCTCAAAAATTATAGCATTGTTTGTTTCACCATTGCTCACTTACGTGTCCCTTTCAAATGCCTTTTTTGATCCAGGATAATAAAGAAAATAATCATTTATAAGTTTTTTATGTCTTTCAAAGGCATTGAGACTTAGATAAGAATATTTATAGCCATCTGCTCGTCCCCTTTCATCTTCAAATGTCCCTCTTGTTGGAAGGCCTTTAGAGGTAGATAACAATAAGAGTTTAAACATATTAAGAGTTGTAAACCAACCAGCTGAATAATTTCCAACTTTGGAACTTCCAGCTTGAGCTAAATCTTGTCTTTGTCCTTTTTTTCTTGATCTTTCATCATCCTCTTCAAAATCTGAATCATAGTCTTCCAAAGCAACTGTTTTACTTTTTTTAGCCTCAACCATTTTGTTGCAAGAGGAACGTCGTCTCAGGTTTCCCCATGATTTTTATAAAAAAAACCGCCAGGTTGAGTTTGTCAAAAAATAGCAATTACTTCAGTAGCAATATGACAAGTGTTGTACAATTGATGGGAAGAGGAGTTGGACATCTAAGATCTTTAAGACCCCAAGGTCCTTTCCTTCTACAGACTTTGGTTAGTGGAAATAAATTTGGGATTGTAACGTCAAGATTTGGAATAAGGAGGTGTTGTAGCACTATTGTCCCAACAGCAGTTCCAAAGAGGACAATAAATGGAGACAAAATAGTTGGAGGCTGGTTAATTGGATGTGCTGGAATGTGTTTTGGGGCCGTTGTTCTTGGTAATAAAAGTTTATGGAAATTGTAATTGTTTGAGGTTAAAGGATTGTTGCCAATTGTTGGTTTATTAGGAGGAGTTACTCGACTAACGGAATCAGGATTGTCGATGGTTCATTGGAAATTATTTGGAGAACGTCCCCCATCCTCGAGAGATGACTGGGAAGGAGAATTTGAAAAATATAAAATGTATCCGGAATTTAAAATGTAAAATTATTGAATCCTTAAGGGTGGTTTCCTAGTGCTTTTTTGTGTTTGTTTGTAGAAAGAACAAGGACATTAGCATTGAAGAATTCAAATGGATATGGTATATGGAATATGGTCATAGAATGTGGGGGAGGGTTATAGGAGCAGCCTTTTATATTCCAGCAACAATATTTTGGTGGAAAGGATGGCTATCACCGCTTATGAAAAAAAGAACAGTGTTTTTAGGGAGTTTACTCGCATTTCAGGTAGCTTGAGAATAAAGTTGAGGGGTTAGGTTTGATGGGAGTTTGAAATAGGGACTACTTGGATGGTACATGGTTAAATCTGGTTTAGAAGATAGATTTCATGGAGAAAATGATGTGCCAAGGGTCTCACAGTATCGACTTGCTGCTCATTTGGGATCAGCCTTTGTTTTATATTCTTATTTACTGTGGTGTGGGTTGGATCTTGTACTTCCAGTTGAAACGTTGATAAGGTCAAAAGCTTTGATCAGATTTAAAGGTTTAGCACATGCGAGTAAAGGATTGGTTTTTATAACGGCATTGTCGGGTATAAAAAATGAAATGAAAATGAAAAAAAAACAACCATTTGGGATTGCAGGAGCGTTTGTTGCTGGACTAGATGCAGGCCTTGTGTATAATTCTTTTCCTAAAATGGGAGATAGATGGATTCCAAATGATGTCCTTGCTTTCAAGCCCACATGGACAAATTTTACGGAAAACCCTACAACCGTTCAGTTTGATCATCGAATATTAGTAATAAGAGCCATCAGCTATTATAATTTAAATTGAAAAATTGGGATTTGTAGGGCATCACAACATTTTCAACAATTATGGCGTGTTGGATTGCTAGTCGTCGTTTAAAACTACCAAAACGTGCACAGTTAGCGTGCAATATAATGGCTTTAGGAGCAATTGTTCAGGTATTTAACTATTTAGTAGTAATAATATATGCAATAATTGTAATACTCGTTGTTAGGTGGGATTGGGAATTACAACACTATTAAAATATGTTCCCACGTCATGGGCAGCGAGTCATCAAAGTGGTTCTTTAGTACTTTTATCAATTGCATTCTGGCTAACACATGAATTAAAACGAATACCAAAATAGAACAAGAGAGTTTTAATTCTTAAAAGAAATAAAAATAAATAAGAATTGTCGATGTTGTTTCAAATTTATAATTTGAGGCCGCTGTTTCCAGCTTCTTCCATTAAATCATTAACAGCATTCAAACTTGACAATTCATTCATGAAGGTGTTCATTTGATCAAACGAAATAACGTAGATCCTTCGGAATCCTTTTCCTTGAATTGATTTGCCAGTCTCATTTTGAAATACAATGCTTGAATCAACTGATGAATCATACATGATATCAATCATGCGAGTATAGTTCTGTGGATTTTTAAAATGAATTAAAATGCTGCTTCAAAAAAATGTTTTTAAGCTCTTTCTTACCTTGTGGATGAGTTCATCATCTTGGTCAACAAAGTATTCGGTTTTGTTCTTGAGTTTTACCATCTTAGCAACATGAATGAAATGAGAGAAATTATAACTCATTCCTTTATCAGTCGCCTCTTTCAGATCATTCCTAAAAATTACAATTCAACTCAAGTCCTGTACTCGATCCATCAACTCTTACAATAGCTGCTTCATCAATGGACCAGTCGCAATCCCTGGAATGTTGATAATCTTCTCTTTGACCAAGAAACATGGCAAATAAGTGCTCATTGTTGAATCAAAATTCAACAATTCCTTAAAAAAATCTCCATCCCCAAATCGATTGGCATGAGTTAAAAGAAACTCGATCAATTGCTTCACACAAGGATTGTCCTAGAATGTCCAAACGGTCAGTAGTGTGGTTAAAAAGGACTATTATTTTACCTTTTTTTGTTTCAAATTGATAGCACTGTAAACTCCATAAACCACATTCTCAGCTTCAGGATCCTCCTCATCGCCCGCGCCATCCTCCTCCCTCTCATCCTCATCTTCCTAATCGACAAAATTATCTCACAAAAAGGCCTTCTTCCTCTCACAAACCTTTAGCACAGTTGTAACATAATTCTGACCCACCAACAATTGAGCCAACCCTTTGAGATCAATGTTAAGGAATTTAAAAATTTGTTTACACAAATTCTCAATCCCTTCCTCATCATGATCACCGGGTGAAGTAGCAATGAAGCTCTTGATCACAATCTAACCAAACATTTTATAATGAATGTTTTTTTGAGCCCCCCCCCCCCTCCTCCCTTATATTACCTCCATTGCAGCATTGTCCTCCTCCTCCTCCGATCCCAATGTGATATCCGCCTCCTCTCCTCCAGATCCTTCATCATCCGATGAATTTTGCCTCAATAACTCATCCTCATCAACAATACTGCCCAACATGATGATTTTTGGTGATTGTCTGTGATGAGACTCAGATGAGGGCCAGTTTCCTATATTGTTCCTCGTGCTCAACTACAAAGCACATGGAACTCATTCCTTGGCGCCTTCTTTGGGGTAATATGAGAAATCTTTTAACCCCCCCCCCCCCTCAGTAATTCGTTAATTATGAGATTATGAGATTATTACGAGTATATTTATTAATACCATCAGTATGTATGAACATGCATGGATAAAACTCTTGAGCCCAGTCTCAACAAGGTTTTATCAACGCTAATCTTAAGGCGGATTAACATCACCCATGTTTTCATCTTATTACAACCACTTGCACCAACTTGACATCTCTAAAAGTGAACAATATTTCCCATAAAATTGCGCATTTCATAATGCATGATTTAATTTGGATTGGAATGTACTCTTGACTATTGCCTGGATAAAAGAAAGTACAACGCAATTCCTTCACCTATATTTGTTGCAAGTGAATATTCCTGATAACCTATCTAACAAGTGTCCCAACTAGTTGGTGCAGTCGTCGTTCCTAATATTCATACATCTCATGACCTCCCTATGCATGTAGGTTATATATATAGTACAAAAAAGGGGGCTCCTTAAGGGCTACATAAATGTGCAAAATGATCCCCCCTTTGACCTCACCTAATTGATAGAGGATGACCTTGTAAGGATCATAGGCTATGAATAATCCTTTGGGTTGATGGTACTACTACGTCTTCATTTTCACGTCTCTCCTCTCGTCCATCGTTGCCAGGTTTAGGAAATAAACAAGAGGAGAGAAGAGAGTCAGTATGTTTTGAGTTGTCCGGTTGGAAACAAGTCATAAGGTGGAGCTGAAGAAGCGACCAAGTCCTACTTTTTAATTTCCTCCCTTATCCACAATCCCTACAAACAAGGTGGACCCTTTTTACAACGTTCTTTGGTAAGCACTAGGGGGGGGGGGAGACAGGTCCCCCATATCCGACCGGCATATGGAAATTTTTTTTGTACGGAAAAATACCGGTTCTAATAAGTTTGAAGGGGTAGGGATGCCTATCCAGATTGGACATATGAGGGAAACACGGATTTTCATCTTGAAGGTGTAATAATTTTGATTCAAAAACATGTAATTCATAATCAGTTCATTTCATCATCTTTGTAAGGATTTGTAGGAATAGGGGATGGATGTGGAGTCCTTGTTGAGAGATCATTGATCTTTGGTGAAAGGGTGTTTAAGGTCAGGTCGTCCTCGTCATCCTTTGAGGGACATTTAAAACTGATGCGTTTTGGTTGCATAGGGTTGATGTTATTATGATGATGATTTGTATGTCTGTAATACTGTTGAGTTAGGAATTGCGTAGAAGAGTGAGTTGGCAACTTGATGGTTGAGTCCAATGGGGTATAGGCTGCTGCTTTTGTTGGTGGCTGGAGTTAAAATAGGAGGTGAGGGGAGTCTGGGTATACAAACATTCTTATCATCTGTTCTATACTTGTTCCATGAGAGCATAGCAACAAAAACCCTTCTCGTATGTTCGACTCCAACTCCCAACATTCACATCCCACTTGGGGACAAAAGAAATCAAAATGTATGAAAATATCTTTTGTACTTGCATATGTAGATTTGTGGTTTATAAAATTAGGGATTAGCCTCATTCCAGAAAGAGTTGATTCAGGTTGAATTTAAGTAACAAACCCGCAGCACTCTTTTTATCTCCCATTTTTTCTAATGCCACTTTTTTGGAGAGAAAAACCTTTGTTTCATTAGGTGTGAGTTTTGCATCTTGTTACTACGCACTTGACAACCGGCATTCGGTCACCAGTTTCATACTAGAAAGAAAGGTTGATTGGATTAACTGAATGTTTGGCAAGTTCCAAAATATTCGTCATACATACAAGAGAAAGTTTTGGAATTGGTATTGAAATTTAACATTATAGGAAACAATACATGACTAATTGATTCAACATAACTGTTCGGGGCGACGGTGTCACCAGGGCTGCGAGACTAAAGGAGTGAAGGTGTGATTTATAATCTGGATACAATTTTCCACAACTTGGAGTAATTTTTTGAAGAATCAACAATGGAGAACGGTATCAAGTTTATGAATGGGAATGTGAGAAAGAACTCGTTGGAGAGTGATGTCCGGGATGGGGTGCTATTTGATGGTACTGGAAATGTCGGTGAAAGCTCACCAAGCCCGGATGAAAAAATGGTAAAAGATAGTCTACCGGTGGACCGTATCAAGAGAAAGGCAAAACGATTTGCAACTGCTTTGAGTAAAGACGGGGCCAATGGAAATTCGGTTTCTCCAGTTTCGCGATATTTGAAGAATTCACGAAAGTCCAGGAATGGATTTGGTCGCGGACTTCCAAAAAAAGGTACTAATTTTACTTCAATATGGTAATATAAACTAAAAATGTATATATTTTGTAGGTGGGGCAGGAGGGAAGCATACTTGGGGTGCTTATGGATCGGAACTGAGTGGGGACAGTGCAGCCCTGGATTACAAGGTAGATTCGATATATAGGTTTGATTTTTTTAAACGTTATGCATATAGGATCCAAACTACGACCCCGAATCGTTGGATAATCTTGATATCACTCTTGAAGCGATCATTCCTGAAATGACGGATGAAGAAATACAGGTGATAAATTATTGCATCAGCAACAATTCCTACGTTATCTTATCAAAGAGCTTATTTAAATTGTACTTTTTTTGTCGTAGAAAAATGTCGAAAGTACAATTTTGGAATACTTCCAAAATGGGGACACAAATGAACTCAACGAAGTATTTTCCGCACTCGAGGATCTTAATTTTGGTCAGAAAAAGTATCAAGTAAGTTTAATAAATCAAGTGCGATGGCAATGGCGATATTTGTGTTCAAGCGGAAAAATTCTAAACTTTTAATTTGGTTTTGCATAGATCGCTGTTATTGCTATTGAAGCCGCAATGGATCACAAGCCATCCCATCGGGAATTGACTTCAGTCTTGATCTCAGAACTCGTGGAAGAAATGTTGGACACCAATGACGTTGCTAAAGGTATTGTTCATATTTAGTGTTCTCGTGTTTTTTTCTTATTGCTAAATATATAAACTTTTAGCATTTGATGTTTTACTTGATAACCTTCCGGACTTGATTTTGGATGCTCCTGAAGCTCCAACCATTTTGGGAAACTTCATTGCTAGAGCTGTTGCAGATGATTGTATTTCTGCTGGCTTTGTTCATTCCAGGAAGGACAAAATAAACAATGAGCACGCCAAGGTGGCTCTTGCTCATGCTGAATCATTCTTGCTGGACAAAATTGCTATGGTTCGACTTCATAATGTTTGGGGGGT
>JAAOWG010000658.1:0-13305 GCA_036491945.1 Paranurophorus simplex
AGCAATAAGATGAATTGGATCCATCTCGAAATTTATTTTTCAATGAAGGGCTCCCAGTTAGGGTAAGAAGAAGGATCCGCAAGCACCACAATACCGTCGACGGATGTAGATTTGGGGCAGCAAACAATAGAAAAAAATCGAATCCTAGTCGAGAAACGATTTCTTCACAAAATCCAACATTTATAACTTTTCCCGTGTACATTAAGTAGTGGATGAGTTGGAGACATTTATTCCATGAATTTGTTGGATAAATTCATGGTTCAATTAAGCAAACGAAACTTTTTGAATGAAAATAGCTAACCTGCTCGCTTCGCTCGCCAATAATGAGAAAAACCCCAATTTATATCACATTTTCATCCTTACAATTTTACAACTCTGAAAAACTTGATAGTGCCTGAACCCAGCGTCTCCCCCACTAACAGTTTAATCAAATTCTATGAGTTGGACGAAGCAGGTGTTCGGCAACCGTTTGTGGGATTCGATTCGAACGCTACGCCGCCGATTACCCACGGCTGCAAAAAATCCCTTTTATTATTAGACAAAAATAGAATTAAACGTTACATTTTATTACCGTAAAAAAAGAACAATTTTTTTATTCAAATTGTAAATATATAATTATATACAACAAACTAATTTATTTTGATATAAACTGGTAATAAACATATTTCATCATAAAAGTGGCATAACATACTGTAATATTACAACAATAATACTTTTTTAAAGTTATTCCGCTATGACTTGAATTCGACAACATCCAAACATTCTTCCCCTTCCAAGTCATAGGCGTCAGGAGTATTATCAAGGCACAAGGGTTCTCCATCAAACATTAGCTTTAGATTATCTTCATTAATACCTCTTTCTTTTGCAAACTTTGCACGAAGGTCCCTGATGGTAGCAGTTTTTTTTATGTAAATATGTAAATTTTGTCTTCCTCGTTTGTCATCTGTTTGAAGCTTAAAACGAAGTATAGACTTGGAACCTTCATCAAAAAGTTCTTGCTCAGATTTGTAGAGTACAAAAGCATCAACACATGAGCTTGTTTTAATGCCGTAACATTTTATAATTTTATCGTCCTCCAAAATTATGGTATCCTTGAACAGTAGAATCGTGCTTAGTTCAATTATTCCAGCCTTTTTGGCAAAAGCTTTGCGAAGGTCTTCAATCTTCTGATTCTAAAGAGGAAGCAGTTTGTAAGAAAACAAAAATGTGCAACAGATTTACTACCTCATAGATAAAAAAGTGATAATTCTCTTCTTTCAACGAAATTGTCAGCGAGACCAAGTTTCCCAATTTATCATCCTCTTCGCTATTACCGCTCCCGTCGTCGTCTAGCAAAATTGTATCAAAATCGTCATTTTTCTGGGCTGCTAAACATATACAAAAATATCAAAATTAATTACTAAACAAATGGTTATGGTACATTTGAATTTGGCCACTTCTGTTTCTTCCTTCTCTTCGTCATCGCTGCTGATATCGTACACAATAACTTGGGAACATTTTTTCTTTTTAATTAAATTCTAAACAGATATACTTTAAACTATCAACACATTCAATAACACAACTTACACTTTGTACAGTGTCGTCGTTTCCTTTACCCTGCAGTAATTTTTCTGCGTCCTGAACTGCCTCTGCCGCAGATCTTTAGAAAAAAACATGATTTTTAAACTTGAACCTAAAGTACAACACTTACAAATAAGGATCATCTTCATCAGAATGTCGTTTTCGAGCTTGTTTAACTGTTGGACTTTTTGAATCTTCCACATTCGTCCCTTCCTTTAGCTCCTTCACTTGTTGTATCTTCTTGTCTTGTTGGCCCTTTTTACTTTCTCCTTTATACAACATTTTTTCCTTTTCCTGTTCAATTTTTTTAAAATCCGACTCCTTCAAGGCGGATGAAGTAAAGAAATTCCCAGCGTCTTTAAAAAGGGCTGAAATATTTATCCCATAAATAACATTCCTCTTTCCTTTAAATTTTAAAAGTTACCATATATATTCTTCGACTTTTCAGTTTCATCATACTCGACATCTTCCAAACCTGCTTTAACCACCCTGGCTCTGCTTTTGCTTTTTACTTTTAAGCTCCTTATGCACGTAGGAGAAGCACGGGATGACTGAGCAGCACGGGATGACTTGTCCATTATTTAGTTCATTTTGGTAAATTCCCGCTTCCAGTAGATAAATTCCACTTTTCAAGACCTATAAAAACCTAATTAGTTAAGTGCATCACTACCCTATAGTGGATAGTTTATATTTTATAGCTCCATAAGGATCAAAATTTAACAAAAAGTGCGTTTGTCAATTTGTGAATATTCCTTAATCCCGTATAACTAGTATTTTACACGCGATAAAACTATATCGGGATTGGAAGAAGAGTGATCCACAGCGAGAAATTGTAAATAAAACATGAACTTACCGTATAAGATCGAAACAAAATAATTGTATCAAGTCCAACTCAATACGTTATGATGATTTTTCTTGGTAATTAACTAAATCTTTCTATCTTGATTCACAGAGATGGTAAAAGTTAGTAGCAAATCGGGCTTGAGATAGTTAAAGTTGCCAAACTTGACAATTTTACGGATTTCCATCACACAAAACATTCTGCAACTTTGATAACAATCTTCCTTGAGTAGATTAAAATAAGTTTATGATTACAAATTAGAACGTACAATTCGTAGGATGTTCTAATCAATTTCTATACAGTTCTTGTAGATCAATGGAAAAAATCAATGAAATCAATGAAAAATAACTTTATCAATATCTTTCAGCCCCAAAACTGAGTTTCAGTTTGTTCAAATTTTTTTTAAGATGATAACAGTGAATATTGTTTCCTGGTTTAAAAAAATATTTTGTTCAAATGCTAGATTGAAATTCTGTATATACACACAATCCTTTTAGCCATCTTTTTAAAATGTTTTGTTTTAGTTTGTTTTAGTTTTGTTCAAAAGCTAGAGTAGAATTGTATATATATATATATATACTGACGCTGATCTCAACAGTTTAAGAAACATATTTTGGTTCCTTCTTCTTGGAATGATTTGTCAGCAAGTGCTGAATCTGAATGACGCCAAATTGTAGTACATTTATTTATTTATTTAACGATTGATATATTGATTGAACAAAAAATGTAGCAAAAATAAACTAAATAATTATTCCCACATCAATCATCATCATCATCAACACCATGTTCAGTAGCAGCATCAGCAGCATCAGTCTTGAGAATAGAGTCCAAATATTCCTTGAAAGCATTTGCTTTCTCTGTTGTCACTTTAGAGCAATACTTATTGTCCCTTTCATTGTCAAATTGGTTCTTCCACTGTATGAAATGACATTATAACTTATTTTCTTGGTAGTAATTAAAAATTTAAAAACAAAACAAAAGAATGAAATAAAAACCAACAACTTACATCATAAAACGCCTGCTCGAACAGGTTAAACCTATGCTCATATTCTTTCTCCATGTCCTGCAATTTCTTTACAGTAGAATACATACTCCTTTCTGACTGCAATATTTTAAAAAATATATAGCCCAAGCTAATTGTGTAATGTAAAATCGAAATATAAATAACAACTTCAAAGACAATAACAAATATAAACAATCTCACCTCTTCAATATCTTTTATCAATTTGTTAAAGTTGGGCTGTAGCGGATCCAATCCAAGTTTGTAATTATTCCATTCGTTAATCCGGTCATTCCCATTTTGGATTGTAGTCACAATTTTTTCTTTTAAACTTTTATAAGTTACGCTCGTTGCACTAAGGCTGTTTCCAACAGCTTTGTATGATTCAACAGCTTCTACTATACCCCCCAAAACCCTGTCTTCTTTATCCTTAAAAACTGCAGTAAATGAAATCCAAAGCTTGTCCAATATCTTTTTTTCCAAAATCACCATTTTGTTCATCTAAAACAATAACAAAACAATGAAACAAATTTTAAAAAAAGTTCAATTCACTGAACCAAACATTGATGATCTCGATTCTGTTTAAAACATCGTACAAAATATCGTGCTTACCAATATAATTTCAATTTAATCAAAGTGTCCAAAGGGAAGGTAATCGGTAAAAATCAGAATGATAACAATGGTCAAGTCCAACTTGAGTTGTTATACGATGATACCCGTTTTTGGAAATGTGGAATACTCTTTCAATATTTTCAAAACTTAGCAACTCTATATCTTTCCATTGCGGAATATGTCCTGATGTAGAGAAATGTTGCCAAGTTCTGTACTTGCTTTGGGTTTTTTTTTGGAAACAAAAGCAGTAGAGTAATCAAACCGAAACATCCTCCAAGTATTCATATGAATATTGTAAAAGGAAATTATAATCAAACAATGACCAAAACAGTTACATACAATTTGTTGATGTCGGAAGCACATTACATTTGAACCCCTAACAACATAAAACCAAATAACTACACTCTTTTTTATAAAAATTGTAAATTCAATTTGCCTTAATCAGATAAAAAATATAGTAAGGTCCAATAGACTCTAGATACTATTATCTATAATCCTTAAGATGTGTCATACATTGTGCTCAAACTAATACACAGGTTTGGTTACTTGTGAAATGATTAAATTTATTTCATATTCATATTCTAGTACACATATACATATTTATTAATTAAATACACTTCATTTAACACTATCCCAAATTAATCAACGTATGACTAAAAAAACTAATTACAATATTTGATACTTTGAAGAACGCTTGAAGTCCGTGCCAGTTGTTCGATCAATAAAGTATGGAGCAGAAAGATGAACCAAGTGTGTGTTGGCCATGACAAGTGCTTGTAGTGCCTCATTGGTAATCTAAACCAAAAAAACAGTAGAATCATTAATATAGTCATCCGTATAATATATGAAATTTTTAACAAATAATATATAAGTGAATACAATATACCGCAGTTTCCCCCAATTCAATCCAATTTAAATTCACTGCAAAAACCAGTCCGAAACGCACACTCACGTCTGTTATTCTATGTCTGCTATGACCTCTGAGCAACCGAAACCTTATTAGATCTGAAATAATATATACAAAATTGCTAGTGTTTTACCAAACAGCATATAAATTATTGTTAGTTTAGTACGTACTTTGAAGGTAAGAAATCCTACTCCGCCCTTCTGGTGTAACGGCAGCAATCCCAGAATCCGTAAGTTCATTTCCTTTCACGTTAATTTCTTCCAGCTTTGAGAAAGTCATAAATAGAGGTACGATATTTTGGTCGTTCAACCACAACTCAACTTTCTTTATATTTGGATAAATTTGTCCAATTTGTTCCACCACAGTTGGAGTCAAAAGCCCGTATTCAATAGTCAAGCTTTCTAAATTCTTGTGGACAAGATTGATTTGGGTAATGTCTAGTTCCCTTACAGCTGTAATCTGGTGAAGAGTGCACTCCCTCAAATTTTCACAAGATTTGATGAGTTCCAAAAATATACTCGAATTTAAAGTCCCCGCCAATCTCAAGCATTTTAAAGATTTCAGCAAAGGGAGCGAAAGTACAAATGGTATAGTGTCACACTGAGCAAGAGTGAAGCTTTCCAAATTCTTTAGACTTGGGCAACTCAAAAATTGATGGATCGAAATTGCTGAAACTGTGGAGCTTACCCTCAACTCAAGTTCAATTAAATGAAATTCCAACAAGCTCAAAGAATAGAGTTGATTTGTATCAAAACTTTCGTGATATGAGCTAAGTACTACCACTGGAGGTTTTATTTCAAGCTCATGGAGTGATTGGAGAAAGGAGTTGAGTTGCTCGGAAGATTCAACGTTCGCAAATATACCTTGCAAACAAGGGCATTTCGATAAAATTTGAGTCCAAGGAAAGATTACTTCGTCATCGGAAATGCAAACTTGTAGGGTTTTGAGATTGGGAAAAAGCGTATCGTTTTCAAGGTTTGAATCCAAACCAAGAGGGAACTGATTAAAGCTCAAAGTTTCCAAATGGTGTCCCATTTTCAAAATGTTGAAAATATCCTGTGATTTTATGGGGCAACGTGAAAGGTGTAGGTGTTTTACTTCTAAACACTTTAAGATGTAATGTAATGTGTCTTGATCCATTTGGAGTAACTTGTTTGTTTCAAAGTCGTTCAAACGGAAATTTTTATAAACTGGAATCTGACTTGGTTTGAATGTATTCAGAAATAGGTTCATTTCTTTTTCTGATTTAATGTTGACGAAGGTTTTTGCTGCCAAACGTGGAGTTGCAAGATTGTTCCACTGGTGAGACACCTGTCTTAGCGTTGTCAGCTCTCTCACTCTCGTCATGTATTTCAAAATGTTCATAACCACCTAATCAAAAAAGTAGATTTACTCCAATGATAAGCAAAAATTACTTACCAAGTCATTTTCCAATGGATTAGTATCTCCAATCTCCATTGCTCTGGTTTTTTTTGCCTACGCTTTGGATTCAAGTCCAACTTGATTCGTTACGTATTTATTAATTATTGCAGAAGCTTCTCCTGAAATGAAAACTAATGTAACTCAGACAGTAAGTGAAGCAATAAGTAAGGCAGCGTAGAAAAGATAAAGATTAATTTACTGAGGTAGATGTTATTGCCAACAAAAATTTGCCAAGTCTGGATAACTATCCCCTGGATTTAGAAACAACCATAACTCGTCTAAGATCTGGTTCCAATTATCCAAACACTTTGACGAATGTTATGTAGTACGCTTCTAGTCCAAATAGATGGTCATCTTCTTCTGAATAAGCCCAACAACAACGCGGAACTTTTAAATAAATATTTCTGCTTCTTTTGCACAAAACCAAAGCGACAAATAGTGTAACATTTAGGATCAATTTTTATTATTCAGCTTCAAAAAATTGTTGATTTAAACAAACTAAAAACATTCAACAACAAAAATAAGTATTATTAAATATCTTAAACATAGGATTTTATATCTGAATTTAAAAATTAATAAACATCAGGTATAATAAATAGTCAACCTTCTCAATATACATATATATGAAGACAAGTAAGGACATTAGAGAATTTGATATTTTGTCGGACGGTTTGATTCCACCCCAGTTTTTGAATCAACAACAATTGGAGCATAGAGATGAGTCAAGCTTGGCTTAGCATTGATTAGTGCTTGCAGTGCCCCATTTGACACCTAAAGGGGCAACAAGAAAGCAGTAAGAAGTACGCAAAAAAAATCAAAATAATTTACAAATTAGTATGAAACTTACGGCAGTTGCTGGGAGTTCAATGGAAACTAAATTAACTGCATGAAAGAAACCATAAAACACGCTCAAGTCAGTGATTGCTGGCTGGGGTGTCGGACTGATGCAAAACGTCGTCAGATCTACAAAATATTGATAAAACTATTGAAATATTGATAAACAACACAATCTATAGTAATAGTATATGAACATACTTTTGCAGAAAGAAATGATACTCCTCCCATCCGGGTTGACACCAATAATCCCTAAATCCGTGAGTCGAGCTCCAAGGATGCCTATTTCCTTTATATTTAAAAAATCCATGAACAGAGCAGAAATGTTGGCATCGTCTAGGCATAACTGAACATTACAAATATTTGGGAAAAGGAGCGCAAGCTTTGCCAACACATTTTCTGTTAAATATCCATTTTCAATACATAAACTTTTTAAGCAAGGATGGACAAAGCTCATCTGGAGTATTTGGTCAGTATTTTCAATCTGATTTAAAGTACAATTCTTCAAAGCTTCACATGATTCGTAGATTTCAAAAAATATGTCTGATGATATTACCTCATCCCCCGTAAGCTCCAAACATGTTAATCTGTTCAACCCGTGCATTGAAAATTGTTTGCTTAACCCCAGAATTCCATGATCAAGTTTCAACTTTTCAATCTTTCTTAAACTTGGCGAACTCAAGAAATCATTTATTGAATCGTTTGAAAGCGATGGGCAAATTTTCAAATCTAACAGAGTCAAAGGAAAGTTCAATTGGGACATAGATTTGAGTTGTATTGCCTCATTGACGTCTGAAGTGAACTCTTTCAATTCAATTCTCCCCTGAAGCTGAGTGAGGACCTGTAGAAAGCAGTTGATTTGTTCAGTCGTAGTGTGATGTGCCTCTAACTTTTGCAATCGTTGACATTTTGATAAAATTTGAAGCCAAGGAAATTCCTGTTGATTCTCATCATAATCTTCAACTACTAATTTCACTAGATTCGACGAAAAATCTTCATTCATTAATCCTGGATCCAGAATCAAATCAACTTTAATTTCACTCAGAGTTAGTATTTGTAGATGACTGGCTCCTAGCTTCAAAACGTCCAATATCGTCTCAGGTCTCATGATACAATATGTGAGACATAGTTCCTTGGCCTTTCCAGATTTCAAAATTAAATTTAAAAGAGAGTGTTCATCTGTTTCCAATGACTGGTGAACAGCCAAATCATAATTCATAAAGATTGGTGGGTCCAGGATCGTTGGTTTGAATGCTTCTTGGAACTGGGCCATACCTTCAATTGAAGAAATGTTCACGACTGACTTTGACACTAAAAGGGGTGTTGCAAGTTCATTCCATTGGCGATTTATCTGACGTAAAGTTTTCCACTCATTCAAACTCTCTGTGCACTTTAAAAGAATTTTTATAACCTAATATGAAAAACAAAAAATAATTATGTCTGCAAACATAAACATCGAAAAAAAATTTTTTTTCCATACCTCTTGAATTTCAAACGGATTATTTCTAACCTCCATCATTGGCAAAAATCTTAAAGGATCAAGACCAACTTGATTACTTTTTGCGTGCGTACCTGTGTGTTGCAAGTTGGGTTGGTTGGAATTTTCATACACACAAAGTTTTCAATCAATCTTGCCGTTGAATGGAGCTAAAGCAAAAATAAGGCTGAAGTAGAAATTACTGCCAAACTTGACAACAATTTAGAACTATACTTACTCCACTCATAATAAGCCCTCTTAATTCAACTCAAACCAGCTTCATTAGCTCAATAATAACAAGCAATTACATTTAGCCCGAGTCAGGGAATACTTTATTAAAAATCGGTGGGGGTTACCTAGATGAGTCTTTCCTATTCCCAAAACCTAACCTAACGTTGACCAAACAGCCCCACAAAGAAAAATCTCAAAATTTAAATTTTTGATAATTTTCAAAAATTTGTTTGAGTTGTCCCACAAACGTGACAGCAAACTCCATATGGCTAAAATGGCGCGAATCGTGGATGACCATTCTTCTCTAAGCTACTGCTTTGTTGAAAGATGATCCGACAGACTTCTTCCATGTCATTGCTTTATTGAACGCCGTCAACAACAAAAGGAAGCAAACAAGCATCATGACGAATTAGTTCGTTATATCTTAAACTAATTTATCATGATGCTCATCCACTGCTTGTAGAAAACCTTGTTATGTAAGATAATTGCCTCTTCCGGTTTTGAAATTCGGGTTGGATCCATTACCCAACAACAGTTCTAAGCAAATATTTCAAATACCTTTCCACCTACAGGAAACAGCAACCAGTAAAGTAGTTGTTGATGCTCATCATTCGGTTCACTATCACCCATCTCAAATAAAATATATCTAGAGATGATTGACAGTGAAACCAAAAATGAGCATCATCCAATGATCCCATGATACATAATCCAATGATAATGTCAGTTTCAAATATGTTTCAAAAATACTTTAATTTTTTGCAACTGCCTGGATAAATTCATGGTTCAATTAAGTAAATAAAACTTTTCGACTGAGAAAGGCTAACCTGCTCGCTTCGCTCGCTAATGACGAGAAATAGCCCAATTTATCACATTTTCATCCTTGTGATTTTGCAACTTTGAAACTTGATAGGGCTGAACGCAGCGTCTCACCAACAAACTAATTTTATCAAATTTAGTGAATTGGGCGTAATAAATAATATACCTACTATTGTTCAGAAAAAATTGGCTATACCATACAAATCATTTCGACAACAACCTTTTCATCGAGGCCCAGTTACGAAATTAAAAAAATTATGTAACTTAATAAATTATAACACAGAGGGTAAGTTATCAATTGGAATCTACCTCCGTCTTTTCTCTGACACCATCTGTTTTCCTATGGCTCATTTGTTAGCTGAAATATACAAAACAATTGATAAAAGTTAAAACCAATGTTCAAATTTTATAATTAATATTTCATAATTATGTAGTTAATATTCCATTTTGACAATGGAAATCTTGTCCCAGATACTCATATATAATGCGATTAGAGCAAACAATTGTTCAGATGTGGCAAATATCCGTGAAATATCTACTTTTAATACAAATTAAAGTGTTCTTACCACTGCAATTCACTAAGGACGCGGTTATTAAACTATCAAGTCCAACTTGATTGTATATTTTTTGGCAATAGTAAGTGTTGGCAACATTTAATGGTCAAAAACGGATGATTATTTTCTGGTCAATAATGTACTGTAATAGAAATAGAATCACGATGACCAAGGATATTGTTTGGTTTTAAAATCATATGAAAATTTGGAATATATTACCATGTTTTATCATTGAATACGTCAATTAGGATGCACAATTAAAATCCAAATGCATTGAGGTTTTATTATATATGAATTGTACATACTAATAAAGAAGACAAGAAAATTTGTTTGGGACGTCCATATTTATTTATATTAATATATATATATATATATTAATTTAATACATAACAGATCAATCAATTAAACAAAGAAACCGAACTTGGGTTATTTTTTTTATAGACCAAAAAGACTGCAAAGTAATCTGCTACCCGGATATTCTGACAGCCACTGATTCCATTTCCTATCATTCCGTTTCAACTCAAGAATTTGGACTTGAACCTTCTGCAACTAAAGAAAAAAAACAAGAATAATAAATAAGTCATTGAAGTTGAATATGAAATTGAAAAAAAATAAAATTCATTACCATAGCAGTGGACCAGGTTTTGTCCAACTTCATCATCATAAACGCCTTCAAGTCTTCATCATCATCCAATCCTACGTTACTTGAAGCTTTTCCGTCCATGCTGATAGGAATCTTTGAGACATCATGCTTGTAACAGATTGGAAATATTAGAGTATATTTATTTGATTTTATTGATTTTTAATTAAATGTTTGATTACCCGAAATCGATGATGGGGTGGAGGTTCTTTTGTATCTTCCTTAGAGATAAGTAATACATCAGTTGTTGCTGCTGCAGAGCGTTTTCTCCCCTTCTTCTTTGGCGCCAACAAGTCATTCTTGTTTGGGGACAAAGAGTTATCAGTAACAACTGTCGATACGTCCTCCTTCTCCTCCTCCTTTTCTTCCTCTTCCTCCTTCTCAGTCATGTCACTGCTTAGAGCTACACAAGATGAAGTTTGGATGGCGATTTCAGTTACATTTGATACTTCTGCTTGAGGCATCTGAAAGTACAAAATAAAATAATGATAAAAATTTCTAAAAGAATGTCATCAATCCGCCCGATCCCTCATTATTTTACTTACATCATTTTTAATTAGATTAGTTTCATTGTCTTGTAACTGTTCTGTCCTATCTTCTTCTTTAGACATTATTTTAGAGTTCAACAAAGCCCTAGAAAAATTTTTAAAAAATTAAAATTTGATAAGTAAAGTGATTATTATCTATATATGGCAAAAAACGATTCTGAAAACTGTCATTGGCGGTAAGAACAAAAAGTTTGTGCATAAAGGTTTGGGTGAATTTATTTTTAAGAAGAAAAGAACGAATCAGAATTACCAGTCAGAAAACGATCGAGAGAAAATTCAATTTAACAAAACAAATGAAAGAATTGCCAACTAATTACAAACATAGTTAACAGTTTAGGTTACCATATAGGAAAAATTGCCAACTTTAACAAGTTATTGATCCAAATTCAAATTTTACTGTATGAAAATTTTATTACTAACCTTGTACAATAATGACCGATAATAATACCAAGTCCAACTTGATATATTATATTGTAATGCAGTGCTTCGCTTTTTGAATTACGGAATCTAGTATTATATAGAAATAACTCGACAATAAAAGTATCTACAATAATCGGGCCTGAGGTAGCAAAAGTTGCCAAAGTGAGTTGGCAATTTCTGACGGATGAATTACATGCTCATGTTTTATCAGTAAAACGTTTTCAAACGTACGCACCCTATGTACTTATGAAGGTCCTGCATTGTTAGGATGTTGTATTCGCTTTCTACAAGGACGTAAGTGGGCTATATTGGACTCAAAATTACAATTCAAAAAATAACCTCGTAAATTTCATATTTTAATGAATAACAGCAATCTTGTATTAGCTTTCGTTAAACTAGCTAGAAAAATTTTTTAACCAATTGGCTACGAAACGACCATAATTATACGCAATCCATAAATATAGTATAAGCACTTAAAGCTTTCATATATTTTTATCCAATTATAATTATTAACAATATATGTAATTATTAATCGCCACAAGAATCATAATGTATTTGATTTTTGTTAATAGCCACTTTAGCCACGCAAATTTTTTTTCTTCGCACAATTCAATCAAAAGTTTGTCGCAATGGCAATATGCAGTGGCAATATGTTTTTTTTTGTTATTAGCAAACAGGGTAGATAAATTATAACCATTAAATATGGCCAGGATTCTTAGAACAGCATGGGAAATGGTTTTTAGGCAGCATAAATTCCAAAAATTAGAAATACGTTGCACATTAATTTTTAAAAAGAGGTCGGAAAGCTCCAGCAAGTACATTATTTTTTAAAACTATTTAAACCCAAACAATAGCTAAAATATCAAGTCCAACTTGATATTTAAACATTTGGCACCAGCCAAATTTATCCTTTACCAGTAATAAAAGTGTACCACTAGAGCTAACAATGTTGAAAGCCAAGCTGGTAAACTATGAATAAATAAAAACTTAATTAAGCATTAATTTAACCAATACTGATTTTATTCATAATGATCTCTAAACATTTATTTCTAATGTATGGTGGCCAAATAAATTGTTCGTTATATATAAATTATTGATTGTGTAAAAAAAGTTACTTTTCAACTGTGCTGGAAGCCAAAATTAAAATGAACATCGAAGAAGCTCTAGAAAAAATAAAGAATAAAAAAAACAAGTGAAAAACATTTAAAATTTTGCTACACCCTGCTTACCCTGCCATTAAGTGAGCCAAATTTTTGAGTTTGGGCATAGGAGAGTTATAAAACAGTGCAGCCATTCTGTGAGCATATGAAATACTGTCCTCTGATGGATCCTGTTTGACTTTTTTTGGCAAAATACCATTTTCCACCATTTCAAAAATTGCTGGGACAAGTATTTTTAGCAATCGTTTCTGGAAACTAAAAAAAATAGAATTAGACAAATTGA
>JAAOWG010000659.1:0-13293 GCA_036491945.1 Paranurophorus simplex
TAAGGATTAAGGATTATTTATTTTATTTTGAAATCCTTGGATTAAGGATTAAGGATTAATTAATCCAAATCCAGATTAAAAAATCCTTAATCCCTAATCTGGATTGCACAACTCTGGTCCATTCCCCCTGTATGAATTATAATCTGGGATTTTATGTTCCTCCATGAATATTCATTTAGTATTACAGCAAAGGAGCTTAAGCAAGCATCAGGAAATCTTTATCATGAACCAGTTATTCTTAATCATTGAAACCCAGACATACATGTCCATATGGCATCTCATCTTTCTTTCAATATTTCACCAACAGAGACACCATTAAAAACCATGTGCTGAAATTTTGCCCTCATACCATAAAAGTATCAATAATTACGCAATCTCGGCCACAAACTATAATTTCTTGTCCTTGAACATAATTCTAAAAAATTCCCAAGTCCGAAAAACTTTGGGTTAGGATTGACTTGAAGTCTAGAAATAACCGAAACTTTTGAGATTTTTTGGCAGTTTTCCACACCACCCAAGAAACGTATTTTTATTCCATGCGTCCTCATTCCTTCCTTATTTTTCACAATACTTTCATTTGCTTAATTCAAGGTAACTTCAAGCCAAAAAAGCTACAAACACAATCTACCTACACCTTTGCACATGGGGATACAATAATTATTATTTACAGCCCCAAAGGCCTTGATTCTATATTTTGATGCATACAAAAAATAGCTCGTGTACATCATTCAAGCCTAATACTACACAGAGACTCTTTGCCTATGAACTGATGTCTGGATGAGGAAATAAATGTTTTGTTTGAGAAATATTATATTTAATCAAAGCTTAAGATATTTGAAGGCACTTTAATATAAAAGGATTGCATGAAATTGTCTAAAGGAATGAAGAATAAATCTTTTGTAACACTTCATTAATATCCAAAATAATTTTAATGCTTTGCTTGTGGCAGTGCAAAAGTTATGGTGATGATGTCCAAACTCAAATTTCAGCTTGTATTTTTTTATAGAAGAAACTCATTCCAGATCAAATTGCGTCTAAAATCTCCAAATTCATGTCATCCAGTAAAAAAAAAGAGGAAGCAAGGCTGGGGAATCTGTAGAAAACATGAAAAAAACAAAACATTTTCCATGAATCTTCATGAGAAGGATAAACTTATTTTTTTTCTTACATTTCATTAGTTTCCTGAATCAGCCAAAACAACCCACAAAGCATGAATATTTCCAGGAAGGTAAAAAAAGCAGCAGAGACAGATATTTATACAAACATCCATTCCGCAAGTTTCCTTCTTCAAGTAGACAGCAAGTGGGGGGATGATAAGGCACAAAATGACGAGTAAAATTGTCCGATTGTCCATCGCTTTTTTTGGATGCTTTCACAAGTGTTTGACGTCTGAGTTTGAAGACTATTGAAATAAGACTGAAGCCAAGCCAAGGAATGAACAAATCTCTGCAAAGCCCAGCCAAAAATTTTCATGTTACTGTAATACAGAATAACTAAAAGCTTATTTTTTGTGGGGCTGGGCCAGAAAGGATGATGAAAAAGGAATGTACATGTGTAGGGAGCTACTATTGAGCTAAAATCTATAATACAATTTTTGGAATAGCAGATTATTATATGCCTCTCTAACCCTTTAGCTACATAAGGCGCTGCATAAATTGTTGAAGCTGTGGGAGGATTGTTGCATTGTTACTTTTTTTGCGTAGCTCTCTCATTTTGTAATCCCGATCTACTAAACGTACTCAAAGATGAGATGACACAATTCCCCGGAATGAATGAAAGTTTTTATTTATTTTTTTATTCATCTTGTTCACCCTACAATGTTTCTTATTCAAAAAAAATCCACAGGGCTTGCCAGTGTATTGGGAAAGATCTTATAATTTATGTTCTCTTCTTATATAACTTGAGCAGCCATAAAATCAAGGTTTGTAGCTATAAAAGCACCATCCCCTTGTATTCCCTGTTGCATCCAGCTTCAAACAACATCCTCTTCTGTTTCCTCTGCCAACGGGGGTCCCATTGTTCCCTCCCATTGCAAATGTTGATGATCTACATATGAAGGAGGCTGGGGGTTAGAGAAAACTCATAAAGTTTTAAAGATAATTGAACAAGAACTAGGGGAACAAGTTTAACCCAAGAAACCCAACCCAACCTAGATTTGTACGCAGACTTTTTAGACCAAAATGTTTGAAAAAGAGTTGACTACTTCAAAGTCCTGGTCAATTGAGGCCTAAATTACATGATGAAAGACAATGATAATGTTCAGTTTAAACTCCAGCAATCCATGCGTCAGGAATGAGATCATAAGTGGAAACTGGAATTATGCAAATGTACGTTCATTTTAGCACTTGAAACACTTGAATGCATAATTTGATTTAAAAAAACTTCTGATTCAACTATTTAGCCTCAAGTCCACTGGCGTCATAATTTCATGAATACAGAAAAAACCATTATTTCATCTCAACTGTGTCAATCCTATAATTTTGTAATCTCTAAAATTAAATAGAACCCATTCCTCTTCCTCCATTACTGCAACTAAGTGGAATTATGATAAACTACAGCCACAGATCCACAAAGAGTTTATTAAATCCTATTTAATTTAACCATTCCTTCCTCTTCAATGATTTTACATCCACGTCAAAAAAGCCATAGGTTCCGAGGTTGTGCCATAAAATCCTCCAAGAAAGACGTAAAACCTCTCAACGTCCTAAAGTATCGTGTGCCTTTGGAAAAGCAGGAAATTGGAAGTGCTACAACAAAATGTAGATGAAGTCCCCATTATATTGTAAACAATGGGTGTGCTGTGGCTTTTCAGAGTCATGAGAACACAATAAATCTTTATTCCAGTTGATTCAACTTTTTGGATGTGGGTCGCGGACAACTTTGGCTACAAATTTATAGCTAGCTCTATACATCATTTTATGATCAAAACCAAAATGGGAACAAAATACAACATGATAAACGCTCCCCCTTCACAATTTGAACATGTTTTCAAAACCATGTTAATCCATGATATAGAATATTAAAGAATGAATGCATGAAAAAAGGATCAAGAAGCAAAATAAGTTTCATTCCAGTTCAAATTCATGGGTTAACCAAATTGATAAAGCTCTTATCAGTCATGAAGAACAAGGTTCAATATTACTTTGATAGCCAGCACTGTGATTCATGCAATTACATGAAAGGATGTGTAGTGGCGGATTTAACTTTGTATTTTAAATCCAAAAGGGTGTACAAAGGTTATTGAAGCATCAATTCCATACTTCCTTTTTTAGATACAAATATTTGTTTCCAAATCCTCTCATACGCATCCAACAATGAAGATGTAGAATGTAAATTGAGACTCCATCTAATTTCCTATTTTCTCATCTGATCATTCCTCAACTTTCTCCACTTTCTCTTTCCCATCCAACAAGACCCGCTTTCCCCTCAAAAACCTTGAGTTAGGTTAGAATTTGAAATCCTCCAATTCTTCAACAATCTATATCCCTTAGCTGTTTATGAATATACTAAACAGGATGCTATTTCAAATATTTAGCAATTTTACTACAAAACATTTGCATGCAAAAAACCCTCAACAGTTGCTTTCCTTTTGATCCAGTACATGCATGGACATGTTCAAATTATGACATCAAGTACAAGCCATCTTTAAAAACAATTCTCCTTCCATGCTAATCAGTTGTGTAATTTACACTTTCAACTTGATTAGTGGCAATCCCTCTACTAACAGCATTAACTGAAACAAAACAATGAAAACTACCAAACAACCTATTTGAGCTACCTTCTTAATATTCAACAAAAGCCTGCAAACCAAGTAAAATATTTAGAAAGGAATGGCTAGCCGTGAATAACCCTTTTTTTCTAATCATGCCAAAAGATGATCTCATTTCCTTTTCTCTCACCTTATTCATCACCTCTTACCAAAAGGGGAGGGGGGGTTTAGAACCATCCTTTTCTTTTTTAGTTGAACAACATTTATATTTCATGATTTTTAAAGGGGATTTGATCTTTGGCTGCAAAGAATCTGTAAAAACAAAGAGTTTTGTTGGGAACGGAAAATACCGGACTAATAAAATCTCCTCCGGCAAATTCCTTTAAAAAATCCCAACAATCCCTATCCTTTACATCTCCTCAATATCATAACATATAAGATCTTGCACTTTTTCTCTATTGTCAATTTAAAGCTATAAGGTAACTAACTACAAGGGTGACTCCTAGGTACAAATATTCTCCTTTTGGTTCAAAAGACCCAGATGAAGTTTCGGGTTGAAGATCCCAACATTTCAGTCGGAAGGGACGGAGGAAGGTGGGATTTAAAACAAGTGTCAGTTTAATACAACAACAACAAGATTGTGATATTAGCAAGTTCGTTGTTGACATGTTTTAACAATTGGTTCAAATCCTTGGAAGAAAGTACAAGTTTTAAGGTAATTCACTTCCTTTTTATCTTCAAATAATGTATTCAACATCCGGGATTTATTGATGTTTAGTCATTTTTTTTTAATCTTTGAATTCCTAACCCTAATTGCAAATCCTTGATGATCCATTTTGATCGGCACACTTGCCATTATTTCATTTCATTGTTTCATGGAATATTTATTTATTTACCGACCTCCCTAAAAAAAGCAGGCTTTCTTCCCCAATTCCCTTAAATTCTTGCAAGTTAACAAAAACAAGGAATTTTTTATTTTTGGTGAAGAGAGGAATTAAAAGTAGTGTGAATACAGGCTCTGGGTAAATGTGATCTGTCTGTTGACATAAAATAGCAACACAATCCATTCCATACAGAATTAAGCAATTAATGCCATTGTCAATAAGATTTTTTCAAAGCCCCCCAACAAAGAGCAACAATCCTCCTCCATTTCAAATCGTGTTTAAGTCTTCCATCAAAGAATTGAACTACATTTAAACTTCAAAAAACTGACATGGAGGAAGGATGTGGGACGTTTTAGGCTTGATATTTTTATATGGTGCGTGTCACTTGGGATGCCGTGGTTTGGATTTTTAAATCTTTAAACCAGAACCCCATTTGTCATTTTCCAACAAATGTTTCATTTTTGTAAGAGAAACTCTCATTTTGAGTCCTATTGTAAATGATTTATACAATCAACCTCTCCTGCCGTGGTTTTGTGTCGGGATGCGGTTGATTTTTCACACTTTACAGAGAAATATCAGAAAAAGCCTGAGTTTGGTTGCGACATGTTTAGAATCTCAATTAATTATGGCATCCATAAGATAAATCTCATCCTTTGCCCAAATCACAGGAAAAACCATAAAAGCCACATATGTGTGAAAAATATGAAATCCTCCGGATGTATTTTAAGCTTGTTGAAAGATGAGGGATTTAAGTAAACATGGAGTTGGCTCATGTTACATTAAAATAACAAGGAATAGGGATTTATCAAAATTTGAATTAGTTTCTTCTACCCCCCAACATGTGGCTTTCTACTAACTTCTTTTTTTTGATTAGCAAACAATGGGGAGTGGTTGAATAATCACGACGCAAAACATATAATTTATATCCCACCAAAAACATCTTTAATTACTTTTACAACCCTTATTGTTCCACTTAAATAAGGGCTTGTATCTAACCTCTTGTAATTTCTTTTAAGAGCACAACATATCATCATCATCATCCAACAAGGGAGCTACTACTAGTATGGATTTTCATGATAATGGATCCCTTTGAACTTTGTCCCCCTCATCCACGTCCCATCAAGTCATCACAACCCTCGGACATTGATTTTGATGAGCATCTTATAGATCGAGTGTTAGGGACTCCAGATAAGATCCTAATACCGGAACGCTACATTGAGAAGGAGGAAGAACAAGTGGATCCCGAAGAGAGGGAGCGTCGTTCCCAAAAAGCCCAACGCATTTGCCGTCTTTTATCAAAATCTGGGGGAAATCTTCCTCTAGTCCTTCCCCCATCTTCACAGATTAAAAAACATGTTCCTCAACAACCCACAAGTGTTCCTTCATCCCCAGCTAGAGGAAGACTAATCTCCGTTAAAAAGGGGACAACCCTTTTAAAACAAAGGAGGCCTTCAAATAGCTCATTATCTCTTTGTGACTGGTCACTAGCTGGGGTCATACCTCCATTGTGAGTCATATTTTATTCATTCATTATTATTTGGCATTATTCATGCATATGGATGATAACATCCCATGCAATTCCATCATCTCAAATCAAATGCAACAGGGATTGAGAGGCGATGTGTGAGCTTTTTAGTTTGTGCCAAGTGAGACTAAAAGCTGCCCATTTTACTCTTCTAATGCTCCAGACCGCATTGCTTTTCCCATTGATTATATTATCATTAAATTCTAACGTTCTCTCAAACGCATCAAACTTTAAAATAAAGAGGGTGGATTTTTTGTAGATCTAATTTTTCCCGAGATCCTGCAAGTTCAAGTATTTCAGCTTCTGAACGCTTATTTGGTGCTGCTGTTCCTCCGGCATTTGGGATCGGCGAACATTCTCCAATACCTTATGAAAAAGGAGTAGTTATTGGAGGTTCAAAGGTAAGGGATCCTTTTTTGAAGCTCTAAGGGTGAGGTTGAAGCCTTATTTGTTTTTTTAGGTTGATTACTACAAAGCCTCCGTCCATCATAATCCAAGTGGTTCATCCATTTCACAATCTTCATCAAGCGGACGTTCCTCTGCATCTGATAGAGAGGATTTATTACATTTACAGCAGTATTTGGCAAAAGAAGTCACGGAAAAAAGTAGAGTCGTTGCAATCAACGCCCTGTCTTCAAATACAGACCATAGTAATTTTCATAGGTAAAATTAGGTTGTAATAATTAGGTGTACAAACTGCAAGTACAGATACACACATATTATATCATATTATATTATATAGGTACAGAGATCCTTCCCCTCCAAGTCCTGTGGAGTTACCAACAGTTCAACAACGTGAAGGATTTTTTACTTGAGTGGTTTGGTTGCTCAACGAAAGTGCTAAGTGTTATATTTGCGCATTTAATTTTTGTATCAAGATTGTAACGATTTTGAATGCATCCTGACCTTTCTTCACACCTTCACTCGCCGGAGTGTAACGAATTAATTCAAGCACTCAAGGAGTGTCATCAACAGGTAAAAAAATCAATATTTAATCAATTGGATAGAGTTACTAATGATATGTGTTGTTGATATTTGTAGAATAAATTTGCCAAGTTCGTTGGAGTTTGTAATGATGCTAATGAGGCCATGCTCAAGTGTTTAAAAATAGAGGTAAGATTCATTCTCATGTTTTTAATAAATATTCTATTCATCATAATAAAGTCTGGATACAATGTAGAGGGAACAAAGACGAAAGGCAAACAGGGACAAATCTGTAGCAAGACAAGAAAAATCACGTCTTTTAACCTCATCCAATAATAATAATAGTAAGGATAGTGATTCAACAGCCTAAGCTGCTGTCTAGTGCTACCTGTTTATATATCCTATCACAAATTTATAATAGTAGTAGTAATAGTTAATGGTGAGATGAAAATGCTACCATCTCGAACCCCCGTATTAGATATAGAAGAAGATTTTTACGCATTAGATTGCCATGTTCATGACGCTTTCAAACGTTATTTCCTTCAAGACGACTCCACTGGTGGTCATTACCAGATTCATTTGCATTCAAATGGCCTCTGTTACTTGACCTTGGCTCCGACACATCCAATCATTAAGGATAATTATGTCATCAAATCAGTAGTGTATGATGTAAGTTTAATGTAGAGGATGGTACACTTTGTTATAATTATTGCAATTCAACCTGATATTATGTTTCAGGCACAACGACTTAATAATCAAGTATCAGGGAAGCGGAAACGAGGCTCTCAAACGCTCCAAAGTTCCTCAAAATTATGCATAGTACATACAGAATGTGGCAAATCTTTTGATATCAAAGCTTGTGTCAATGGAAAATTGGCCGAAGTGAACAAACGTCTTTTAAACTTTCCAAATGAACTTAAATCACCCCATAAGGGTTATTTGGCAATTCTAATGACAAAATGGGTTGATTTAGATGTCCCCAAAAATTGGATAGCAGAAAAGGATTTTTTGGGTGCTCCAAAAGAATAACAATTAGAGTATTGAATTGTTACACAATGTTATTAATACAATACATGTTGTTATATCCTCAACTAATTAATGTAAGTATACATTATATAATTATTAGTTATTAAATAGTTCCACAATTATTTACCAACAAGACGTGAACTAATATCCCACAATTGTCTTGCCATATTCTCGTCCAATTTACTAATTGCGGATTGGAAATGTTCTCCAAATCTATAAACTTGTCCTGTCTCCTTGTACAATCGCTTTGACAAAGCACAATACAATATCGTTTCAGCTCCCTTCAAAAAATATCACCTCAATTAGACAAGTTGCTGTTCATTTCTCCATTTTGTACCTGCTTTGCACTCAAGCCTACAAGCATGATGTTGAGATTTGTATAAAACTTTCGAAATGGTGTAAAATTTCGAAAAACATCGGTAGCCACCAAACCCGGACAAACAGCGTAGGTCGTAACCCCGGATCCTGCCAAACGTTTCCCTAATTCCAAGCTAAAAAGAGCATTTGCCAACTTTGAATTATTATAGGGCACTGTATTTTGAAAGCCAAAGGACGTTGCCCGCTCCAACATTAAATCATCCAAAGATAATTCCGCAATCAATTGATTGGTTGAGCTGACAGTGACAACTCTGTGTAAAAAAAACATGGATGAATGAGCCTCTCTCTGATCCTCCCAATTTCCAAGTACCTTGAGGGAGCAGCTTTTTTCAAATTATTCAAAAGTAGATTTGTAAGTAGAAAATGTCCCAAATGATTAATCCCCATATGCACCTCAAATCCATCTTGAGTAACTTGCCGTTCATCTGCATCAAAATACACGCCAGCATTATTAATTAAGAGAGAAATCTGAGGAAACTCTTCCTTGATCATGTTTCCAAATTTCCTCACAGACGAGAGGCTTCCAAGGTCCAGTTGTCGCAGTATCTGGAACCCAACAACTCCTCAAAATCCTCTTCAATAACAACAACAACTTTTTTTCTTACTAAATTATTGGGCGAGCATCCCGTCGTCTTGAGTATCTCATCCACAGCAGCTTGTCCTTGTTGTATGTTTCGACAAGCTAAAATAACTTTGCACCCCCTTGCAGCCAATGCCGTTGCAACTTCTTTTCCTGGTCAAGAAGGGACGTATTATTTATTATGATCAATTCTAATATCAATTGTATAGCATACCAAGTCCTGAGTTAGCTCCTGTAACTACTGCCACCCTTCCATCCACAGATTCTTCATCTATTTTAATCTCACCTTTAGCCAACCTCACAAATCTGTCGTAAATGTACTCCAAAATGTGAAGGAATAAGGCCAAATACTGCATTGCGAACAAGAAAGTCGGTCAAAAGTTGGATGAAGAGTGCAAGGATGCAGATGAAGATTTCAACATCTTTGGGTGGAAACCAGTTAAGAAATCAAGTGAATTCAACTTTGGGGGATGAGGGACCACTTTTTAAAGCCAAATTCTCATCTTTCTCACTCATTCTCACAATTCCCATGAGCAGAGAGAGGTTCTCAGTTTGGACCCAATAACCAATATGTACCCTTGTGTTCCCTTAAATAATGGATGATGTAGGTATAGGTAAGGTATGGTATATATATATATATATGGATGATGTGAGGGGAAGGGAAGGGGGTATTATTTTTTTCATATACCCCACCCATCCATCATTCTCTTTTCAATCCTGTTGCCTACCCATTTTTTTATATACCCTCTTCCTCTCCTGTCTCATCTCATCCTGTATACTACATCTTATTAAAAAAAAACCTTTGGAAGGGCCCCTCATGACCCCTTGTTCCCCTTTAAGTATTTGGAACGAAAAAAACATGTACTAGGCCTCCTCCCTTGAACCTCTTGTCCTTGATGATCCATGATAAGAGGAAGGAGGAGAAGGGGGGCCTATGAACAACATCTTTTCTTTCCCATCTCTGACACCATAAAAAAGCAGCTTCCTTTTTGTTCATGAGGAATGGAGGAGAGTGACCCAGCTGTGTAGTAAAATAAGACTCACTACTCTTATCGCCATTACTCTAAAGGGAAGGAACACAGGAAGGAAGGAAAATACACAAAGATTAAGAAATTGGATACAAAGAAGGTAACCCCTTATCATCACATACCTTACAACTACATTCAGTTAATTAAGAAGGATTAATTAAGGGGTTTGAAAGGGCCTATCCCTCCAGGTATATTACAGTAGCATCATCATCATCATCATCATTATTATATTAGGGAATGAGACGGAGTATGAGATATAATATGACGTAATAGTATGACGAATATATTCATGGAATTATTATTATTACATTCCATTTTAAACCGTATGCCCGTATTATTTGTAGGAAGAAGGGGAAGCTTCTTTGAAGATGAATGTTGAGAGGAGGACGACACGGCGAAGTACAACGGAAACTCGTCTACTACCCGGGATTGTACCCGGGATTGTGGAGGGGATCGTCAAGTTAAGTGAGGTCAATGCCAATTTATCCCTGACCAAAGACATTGGAGCGGCCCTGGACAATGGACATGAAGGGAATGGGCTAAGGGATGAGAATGCAAGGGTTAAAGAGACTATTGGAGATGAGGAGGAGGAGCCAGACACTAAAATACCCAAATTTGGTAACTTCAGTTTTCTAATTCAAGAGATCCTTTTGATTTATTTGGATTTATTGAACTGTAGATGAGTTGGTTGAGGGATCAGAGTCCTTGGAGCAAATGGCTAAATCCGTCGTCAAAAAGGATAGGGTTAAAGGGATGCATCAGTGTCCTGAATGTGAAAAACGATTTGTTAAAAAGGGAGTACTTACAAAACATTTAAAGACTCATTCTCAACCTCGTGGATTTATTTGTGAGGTGGAAAACTGCGACAAATCATTTGTAAGCAAGAGGGGATTGGAGAAACATGTTAAAAGTATTCATGAGGGGGAGGAGACAGGCCTACATCTTTGTCAGTTTTGTCAAAAAGGTTTCATAACAAGGTGAGGCTTGCAAGGAACGTTTTAGTGCCTTAACATTTTTTTTATTTTTTTTAGATCTGAGATGGATACTCATGCTGAAACTCATCTGGCGGATTATAAAATGTATGCCTGCCGTTGTGGAAAAACCTTCACAAAAAAATTTGCAATGAAGATTGCTATTCAAGCGTCTCAAGATCAGAAACCAGATCCATGTCCTTTTTGCAGCAGGCTTATTAATGTTAAATCATATAAAGATAATTGACCTGTTTAAGGAATGTATTTGAGTTTCAGATTAAAATTGAAACTTTCAATTAGTTCTGTAAACTGTAGAAATGGGAGATCCTTCTCATTGTTCAATGAAGGGTACACAGGTTTGATTGCTTTCACTTAGGTTTTAAAAAGGGTTGTCTATTGTTTTCTGACGCATCTACAGCCTTTATGCTGTTTTTAACCAAGTGATTATCACAGAATTACAAATTTTTTCAGACTGCCATTCTATTGAATGTATGTACATATTTGTACTTGTTTTTTCTCATATAAAGAGCTCCTCAGCTGTACTACCTAATTGTTGTGAAACTTTGTAAGATTTTTAGTACTAATAATGAGCAGTATTTGTATCATCATCCTCAGCATCGTTACAACGAGTTTGGAGTCTTTTAAAGTTGTTTTCTGCATGTTTTTAACCATTGATGATGGAAGTAGAATGTAGGGAAACTGTATTTAAGTGTTAACATTTTAAAATGAATTTTTTACTTAATTTTTGACCAAATCTTAATAAAAAAATTCAATAAAAAGTGGATGATTAAGCTGCAGGAAATAGTAAATGCAGCAATATCCAATGGCCTCATCCTGTAAAAAAACCTCTTGTTCCTCAAATAGGAATGCAAAACTTTATTATTTATTGGATTTGATAAAGCATTAAGTGCTCAATATGTGGGCCCATGTTGCTCCCCCCTCTTCTTCATATGAATTCAATGATGAATCAAACAATGCTAAGCCAAGCACCATCAATTGTTCTAACTTTCCAAGTTTGATGATTGGGCCTCGTAGTATTTCTTCTAAATCCAAACTGATGCTTCCTCCAAAAATAGTTTGAAGGTCTTCAGAAACTTTTGCAACTTCAGTGCTGAATGCAATCAGAGCATCTTTCTACACAAAGATCAAAGTTCAAGTTCGGTACAGTCTATTTAAATATCTTACCGATATAATCTTACAATGTTCCTCTTCTAATGTGGTGCCAAGGGAGGTCCAATGACTGTAAGATTGTAATAATTTGTTGACGGCCATGGATATCATCAATCTTGTTCTCTCTAATTTACAAACAATTAAACCATTCTTTCCACTTGAATCAGTAACGATTTGTTGCAATGGAGTTGTCAAAGAGCTTCGATACTCATCCGATGCTTTAATAATTTTAGCAAATGTAGATTGAAATGAAAATTCGTTGTCTTCAAAAGGTTCAACTGTTGTGGGTTCAATTATTGTAGGTTTTTCTTCAAAGATTTCCTTTTCCTTTATTATAGTCTCAGACAAGGATGCACTTGCATCCAACAATTCTTTTACTTCGTCATCATCAAGGGTTGTTTGGGATCCTGTGGACATATTGTTATCAAAATGTATTAAACAATTACCACTTTACCTTCATTAGTTTCTACTTTAACAAACTTTAAAGGGTCAAACGTTTCTGCATCTGAATCAAGTTGAGATCTTTCGTAAGCTTCAACTTCAACTACAATTTAAAAAAAGTACATGAAGTTGTGCACTCTGAATTGCTTGAAAATCCTCACCAGGCTCTTCCTGTGGCTGTTCAGGGTACTGGTACTTGTAAGGGATATCTTCAGGGTAAGAGGTGTGGAATGTATGGGCCCTTTTTTCAACTGGAGAAAAATTTAATGGATTACAACTAAAGTTAATAGAGTTACCTGGAGCAAGATTTGTGTTCTGATATGAAGTGTCAATGTATGCAGGGTCTGAAATAGGGAGTGGGTATGATGACTCAACAACTGTAGGAACGTCTTGATATGAAGAATCAGTACCGGTTACACCGTATGAAGAATCAGTTTTAACGTCAGAATATGAAGTGTCAACAATTTTTTGAATATTTTGAAATGAAGTATCAGCAATTATGGGAGTTTCTGGATATGAACGGTCAACTATTTTTTGAGCATCTTGATATGAAGTTTCTGCAGTTTTTGGAACGTCTTGATATGAAGTGTCGACAGTTTTTGGAACGTCTTGATATGAAGTGTCAACAGTTTTGGGAACGTCTTGATATGAAGTGTC
>JAAOWG010000660.1:0-13289 GCA_036491945.1 Paranurophorus simplex
ATCTGTTTGGGTTGGAAAGTTAGCCAATACAAATTTTTGAAAAGTATCAAAAATTTAAATTTTTAGAATTTTCTTCGTGGGGTGTTTGGTGAAGGAAAGGTTAGGTTTTCGAATAGGAAAGACTCTTCTAGGTAACCCCCACCGATTTTTAAAAAAGTATTCCCTGACTCGGGCTATATGAAGTTGCACTGGAAGTTTTATCTGTTTGATTAAATAGGTCACAAAATTAGAGGAGATAGAACGGACTTGAAGATGTTGCAGATGCTTGGAGTGATACTTTCGTTTTCCGTTTTTTCTGTATTTTCAGCCAAGCTTTTGTCCGTTTTGGTTACTCCAATAAGCCCAGTTGAAGTAATAGATGATTTATTCACCTTTGGATATACATTTTACTCTAGTCCAGCCACACAACATATTTTATTCAACAATAAAGTAATTCAGCATTGGAAATACTTATTATGGATATGCAAGCCTAATTGGCAACTAATATGTAAAATGCAAATGTATTACAGACAAACCTCAGGATGCTTCCAGCTTCAAGGACTATTCTTACCTCCTTACAAGCTGTACTATCCGAGAGGCATGTTCACATTGACGTTAAATTAGAATCGATGCAAGGATTTTTGTGGTATATTCGTGAAAAGTCGCTGGCATCTGATGTAATCCTTTGTCAAAAATTGTCGGTAAAACAATTTTCAAAAGCAAACGTGTATTTCTCCACTTCATTTTATGTGTCTAAAGATTCATGGCTGAGGGGACGCTTCAATCTTGGGTTGGTTCTCGCATTTCCATCAAATTTTAAAAGAATTTTTAATTCATTTTGTTGTCAGTATTGTGAAGATCAAGCAGTTCGGTTTATTACACAGATATCTAAGATATAGTCAAGCTGATCCACTAACATGCCCTATTAAACAAACAGCTTATCAGGATGATCTAGGGATTGAAGATGTTTTCACGGCATTTCTTATTTTTGGGATTTTATTTTTTGCTTCTATAATATCCATGTGTGTCGAATGCTCTGTTTATAGCAAAACTATTTGCGTTGTAAATAAATAGAAGCCATTTGTTTCAGTTCTGTCATAAATCATGTTAGCTGTTGCATGAATTCACGCGGATAATGCAACAACAAATCTTATGTTTTACATTTTGTGGGAATTAATTCGGGATGAATCGACACCATGGGCAACATCATCTGATTCCTGTCAAACAGTTCCTTTCCTTTGTCCAAACGTTAGAAAAACATGGACAATTCGTAAGTTCCTTCATTGCATGAGGGATCTTGTAATCCTTAACTTTAGGGGACAGGAAACGCACTACAAAGTCTTGGGGTTGCAGTGTAAATGTTCAAGTCAAGAGATTAAACTTGCATTTCTTTCTCTGTCCAAAAAACATCATCCAGATCTCTATCCAAATGATCCTACAAAGCATGGGAAATTTGTGAAAATAATGGAAGCATACACTGTCCTTAGTAAACCTCATTTACGACAAAATTACGACTCCCACCTTCACAACGCAAGTACAAACCATTACAAAGATGCAGCACCTCAACAAATGTATAAAGCTCTTTTCTCTTGGGTTTGGTTGTGAATTGTCTGAATTGTGATGTTATTTTTAATAGGTGGAGGGATCAAAGTATTTGGGAGATGAGGGATAGGGCTCAAGATGAGCAATATAGGGATAAATCATATTATGGGATTAAGGGAGTTAAACGTGTAGGCAATTTATCGATTGCATTTGGTGCGGTTACGCTTATGTTTTTGGGATCAGCCTTTCATTTCCTTGCATTAAGGTAAGCCAACAAAATCAAAGTCATTTATCAAGATGAAGGTAATCAGGAAAAGTTCGACCTTCACAACCTCACAATTAGATGTTAAGGATTTGAGATTAGGGGAAGAACTGTCGAGAGCTAAGAAGAAAGCACAGGACAATGGGAACGTTTTGCAGATAGAACTATTAGAAGCAAAATTCACAGAAACTTGTGATTGACATGGACAGTACCTGAGTAGGAAATTCTTGCAATTTACTAGCGCTATAAAACATATAGAGAACGTACATGAATAAACCTTTATTGTCAAATATAATTTTGATTGATATAATTGATCAGAACTGAACTTGACGACGGAAGTGAGTCTGTAATGTCTTATTCCCATGAATTCCCAATTTCATGTTGTATTTATCCTTGATAACTTTGAAGTATCGTTGATCTCGTAGCTTTCTAATATTGTAAAAAAACAACAGAATTAGCAAGCGCTCTAAATAGCATTTTTAATAATAACATACATTTGGACCATGCTCAGGGAAGTTGGACCATACCCAATGGCCTTATACTGTGAAAGAATTTTATTCTTCTTTGCCATTTTCATCTCAGCCAAAGAACGTGAACCGGGTCTGACATATTGTCGGTAGTACAATCGCAGGGCTCTGTGTCCCAAAGCAACTCCTGACGGGAGAACCAATTGCATATCATCATTGAATTTAAGACCCTCTGGTTGATAAGGTTCATCAGGATTAGCGGAACAATCATCTGGATAGCTGGAACTAAAATCAAAGTAGTCACTGTACTCAAAGGCTGCATCGGCATCCGATAACATTTTACAATGCCCTTTGTCCCTCATGTGTTGCTGCAATAATAAAGCAATAAGAGATAAACATAAAACTATTTGTTCTTTCTACCTGAACAGCCTGAAGATCGTAAAATGACTTTCCCTTTTCATTGCACCAAAGACACATCATCCCTTCTCCAACTTTACTTCCCAAATATTCCAACAACCCTTCAACATCCTTGCAGTACTCCAAATCCGGTATAAAGAATGAATGGGTGGTACTCATGTGTTCTAGATTCTCTTCAAGATCTCTACTATCATGAGGGCAGAAAAGACAAATTCCTGGAAGTATTGGAGCCCCTTCAATTTCCTCCCAAGAATCATCTCCATCAGAATCTACTTCCATCTTATCTCCAATCTTTTCCCCTTTACCAGGAAACTGTTGGGTGGTCTGCTCAAAACAAAAAAAACCTTAATCTTTTTTAATCACTGAATCAAAATGTTATATGCATTTTTTTACCAATCTTCTCGTGGTGGATGGGCTTGTTGTTTTTTCCTTTGTTGTCGGTCCCTCCAACTCTTTGGCTACCATCATCATGTGTTTTTTCGACACAATATGATTCCTATAGGCTTTATCATTCCCAAATGATTTCTTACATCTTGAACAATACTGGGAAGTATCTTTATTCGCCTCTGCGGCTTGGGCCTCTTGAAGGGCTAGCCGTTCGGAAAAATTCTCCACCGTCACGGGAGGTAACGATACAATCTTTCTTTTAAGGTTGTAGCGATGCCAATCTGACTTGTAATGATCTCTTTGAAGATCTCCATCTCTAAATCCAACACGGCAGGTGATGCACGTTAGAAGTCCACTTATAGAACTTTCAGAGCCTGGAAAATACTTTTTTAAATTAAATTTAAAAAAAACTTCATCTCTTACCCGCTGGAGTGAGGGTGGTACTACTCATCCTACAATGCTGTCGAAAGGGTCGAATTATTGTCGAAACCAAGATTCCCAGAGATCCCAACACGAACTACAACTGAAATTAGTGCCAAATCATGGTCAATTTGAGATGAACCGTTTGAGAGAGACAAAGAGGAAACTTTATTTAGAAATCGGAATAAGATTAAGGGACGACTCCTTTTACATTTTAATTGACGCAATTAACTCCCCAATAAATGCAATAACTCCTACAACGCTTCCACACCCAAGTAGAAACCAGGCCCCAAGAAAATCCGTTATTTCCAATTTCCTTGTGGGTGGGAGCGTCGTTGGGATGAAGTGGATTGCATCCTCGCACCACAAAAGCCGTTCCCAATGAAGAGCCTTAAATTTCTCCATTAAACCTGAAGTAACAGCTCTAGATATCCTTGAAAAAAAAGATAATTTTTGTTCTATGAAGGGAAACCCTTAAGGTGTCTGCAATATACATAAATATGTAATTACTCTAAATTGAGGAGATGCAGCAGTTGAGATTGTTTGCCCAAGATAAGGGCAGTTTCAACCTTAAAGAACTTGTGCTTTGCCACGGTAAAGCTGCAGTGGCCGCCCGACGCTTGGAAATCCTTGGCAAGGGCTACGTCCAAAAATGATTTTTCTTTGATGAAGGCATAACCTCCGGATAAGACGAGGGATATCCCATCCGCATCCGATGGGACGAGAGCACTTGCCCCATCGCCAACTTGTTTGTAGAGCCCAGAGCTTTGGACGCTTTGGAACAGGGATTGGTGAGCCGTGTTCTCGCGAAAGGTCCATTTAATGGAGGATTGTTGGACAAGGTCTTCAAGGGAGTTGAGAACGTTGTTCAGTTTGGGGGCGGAGAGGTACGAGACTAAGTAGCCGACATAGATGTTGGCAACAATCAGGGTTAAGAACCACCAAAGGATGACGAGGAATCGCGTCGTTTTGTTGACCGGAGAGATAACACCTACATACAAGAGGAAAAAATGGTAAAGGGTTGGAACTCTTTGATGGATACAAACTTTCTTGGACGAGGGATCCAATCATGAAATGAACCAGTTGTCCTGTCAATTCAAAAAAGCCTTTTGTCCGCTTTGAACCAGATATTTGAAGGCTTAAGGTGTGCAGGGTGTAGAGCGTGGGGGCAAGGATGGACATGGTCACAACAAGTGTTGCCCAGACCTAATGAACCCTCCAGTTTAAGGTGAATTAAAAATGACGACGTACCAAAGGGGAAAGGGGTCGGATCAAAACGGTTATTCTAGCAGTTGCTTCGATGGGTGGGGGTATAAGGATTGCGGTTTCTTCTTGATAAAAAGATGAACTGAAAGTGACTACACGACTGCGTTCGAGAGTTAGGGAAAAACCAGCAACCCCAATATCTGCCTCCTATTCCAAATGTGTAGTAGTTACTTAATTGCAATTGTAGAAGCTAAGGCTAAGGTAAATTTTTGATAAGTACTTAAGAATACCTTTCGCAGCACTTGCCCAACCATTCCATTCCAACTTCCGTTTTTGGTCTCAGCTCCCCAATTTTTATCATAAGATTCAAATACTTTCATACTAACCTCATAAATAGATGAGAAAACGAAGGTATAAGGGAGCATACCTGAAATTGTACTTTTGACCAATTGCCTTCATGATTTCAAAACAAACACCAGAGTATTCGCCATTTGAAAGGATCTTCACGAAAGGATGTCGCTTGCAAAATTTATTGCATAAATATTTACATATCAGGATTTTATTATCATTTCTACCTCTAATGTGACAACACGAAGTTGACGTCCTGTCAAAAATGCTTTACCTTCAAAGTTAAAATTAGTTTGTTTAGGATTATTTTAACGATTTATTTAATTACCTTCTACCAACCTCCAATCTTCAACTTCCTCTAGACTAGTGAGACATCCAATTACATTATTGAGACAAGTTGTGTTTCTATTATTTTGTGAGGATGGATTGAAAAATTGAGCATAGCTTGATTTCTTCTGGGTATAAACCATCTTTTTTAATGACATGAATGATATAAGACCGTATAATAATTCGTAATATGTAAGCATACCTTTTCATTTATGAAATTGCAATTTGATTGCACATCTTGCTTGTCGATTAAACAGCCTATGCAAAGTCCATGAAGAAATATAGCAGCCGACAGTGGACAAGGGTTGAGAATTTTTGGGACAATTGGATTTAATTTCCCTCTGATCCCACCCACTGCTGCTAAAATCATGGATTTCGAATAAAATTATAAAGCGAGAAATATGTATGTTTCTAGGATGAAATACTTAAATACTTACCTCCAAGAAATAATACAAGAATTAAAATACAATTCATACTTTGGGGAAAATGAATTAATGAATTTCTCAAGAAAGTAACACCTTGACTAAATAATGCTTGATAGGTGAGTGAAAGTGAATGTATGGCTTTAGTAATTTCTTTTTCATATCATCAATTTCTGAAAATAATAATGATGATCATTGAAAACTTATCTCACTCAAAAGCACACAATAAATTACGAAACGTGAGAATGAAACAGTGACAGTGACATATTTCGTGGTAAATATTTTATTATCGTTTGTCCCAAAAAGAATGTGAACACTGTCGTATGAGTAACGAAAAATCAATTTTGAATGAATCACAAAATGAGTACAAATAAGGCTTTCTTAAATGTAATTAATGCTTCGGGTTTCAAAAAAATTTGCTTCAATGAATTTCCAATTTCTTTAAGCGTTAAAACCAATGTGAGGAGGGAGATTTTGCTGTAATTGGTTTATTGGGACAGGTTCCAAATGCACGTTTGAATTCTTGGACCTTTGTGGTCCTAGAATTTTGACAGATGTGTGGGATTGATTCCACTTTTGTGCGTAACTTTCTGCTTTCTCTTTCCTATTGAATTCACTTTGATGAGTGTCAGTGAATTGTGTTCCAAATTCATTGGTATAGTTTGTAGACACAATAACTGTGTATCTTTTATGGGGATTAATGTATAAACTCGCAATATCATCGGATTCATCTGAAATGTTATACAAAGCTTTCAGACCAGATAAATAAATATTTGATGTTATGTTTACCTGGTAAGCACCAGATGTACAAAATTCCATAAAATGCAGCCACAAGTCCAAAAATCCCTAACCATTTCACAATGGAGGAAGAAGAATGTTTTGCAACGTCTGAAAATATTGATATTCAGTTAAACAGGAATAACCACGCAGTAACAAAGACACAAGTAGTCGGTCACCTTTATTCCCGTCCATTGCAATTGGAAGCAGGGATGCGTCTGAAAAGCAACAATTGATTGAGAAATGGCATGTGAGTTCTAAAAAGTTGAACGTAGTGAGGTAGATTGAAAACGTTGAATTATGTGTCACAATAGATTCAACGAATTTCATTTTATGAACACACTATTTCATGATTTTCACGAAACTTCATGAGCCACTGTGTAAAGCTGTTTAACTAATTATCAAAGATAAGAGTAGAATGTAGAATAAAATTTGATTTCATACAACTGCGTATGAAATAAATAAAAATTAGAATTACACCCTCTTTGAATTGATATGATTGACATAACAAATTGGTACCTTGCATTATTTTAAGTTGCAATAAATAATGCTGTATTAAATTGTACGCGTATACACTCTGCAAGTACTTGACAATTACTAAGAATGCGTCATGCCTCAATGTGAATTATTAAGCGGATAAAGGCAATAATCTAATCTCCGACATATCGTGTAATCTTAAATGACCCTAAATTACTCCACAAATAACCAAAATTTACAGAACTGACAAATGACCTGGAGTATCTTAACATGGTTTGACAATTACTTGTATCAAAGTACATACATGAACAAAGGTTAAATCTGTGTTTTGTTTTTATACTCTTATTTTTATTATGGAACTGATATCCAAACTATATTCCAAACACTTTGCTCATGTATTCATGAAAACCTGGGTAGGCTATAACCTCACCACGAGTTTTTGTACAGAAAGAGGCAGCTGATAATCGATTCTTATCATATCTTTGTAGAATTCTATGTTGAGCAAATAGTATTAGTCTTATTTTAGATTAGTTCAAGTCAACAAGTAAACAACTATCTGTAGTTTTAAGGGGTGCTGTAGTATTAAATGGTGATAAGATACAATAATAAATTACAATATCATATTACATTATGTAATCATCTTTGGTACAGTTATAACTTGATCAAATCTGCTATACAGTTGAACATGTTTTGAAGGCAAAAAGGTTGAATTCATTATGATCCAATGTTAAATTAAACTTTAAAGTGACAAGCAAAGTTATTTGCTCCTTCATTTACAATTTCATTGCATAGTAGGTTGCAACTTGAAACTTGTACTGTTGAAATTGTAATGGAATCATTAACCAAAACCGATACTATTCGACTTCGTAAAAGGCATATTGGGTAAGCATAGTTTATTAAAGCATTTCAACATTTATAAGAGTTAATAGCATGCATTAATTTTGATTGTCCTTCAAATTTGAAGGATGAATATTATTAATTCAATATTTATATAATTCATATTTGTTGAATTTTTAGACCGTCATGCAAGCTTTTTTTCAATAAAGATCCAATTAAAATTGTCCGGGCTGAAGGACAATATATGTATGACGAAAATGATCGTCCTTACCTCGATTGCATAAATAATGTGGCCCATGGTAAATTGATTTTGTAGTTAAAATGAGACTTAAAGTTTTTATTTTAGTTGGACACTGCCATCCCTCCGTTGTTAAAGCAGGGACAAGTCAAATGTCCCTTTTAAACACCAATTCTCGATTTCTTCACGATAATTTGGTGATTTGTGCACAGAGATTGACATCTTTGCTACCCGATCCATTGTCTGTGTGTTTCTTCGTAAATTCTGGTAACCTAAAGGAGCCTCAAGGGACTTGGAGGAAATTATATTTTAAATTTTGCAGGATCTGAAGCTAATGATTTGGCTCTTCGACTAGCTCGGGCCCATACCAAACATAAAGACACTATCACACTTGATCAGTAAGTTGGATATAAATTTTGTGAAAGAGTTTACCAGAGGCTGAGGTCAAATTACATGTAGTGGAGTGGCAAATGAGATCAAAATCAATTGATTTATTTCTCAATTCCATATACATAGTGTTGGATTTCTCGCTGTTGAAATTTGACATGCAATTGATGGAAAGTCTTTTTATCTCAAAATAATGATGATGGCCTAAGATGTGATTGAAATTCATTTTATATATATATTTATTTAAACCTAAAATTCCCTAACTCCTTGAATACATTCATGCCTTTATATTTTTACAGCGCATATCACGGTCATGTCGTGTCCCTCATTGAAATTTCACCCTACAAATTTAATATGCCGGGAGGTGGAGGAAAACCGGATCACGTTCACGTTGCTCCTTGTCCTGACGCTTATCGTAATGATGATTGAGTTACTTTCTGGGTTAATCTCGTATTTATTTAATTTTGGTAGGTGGTAAATATAGGGACACAGACTACAGCCCTGAAGAGCTAGGAATTAAATATGCTGATGATGTGAAAGAAATCATTGACAAGGCTCATAAGGATGGAAGAAATATTGCAGCTTTCATTGCAGAAAGTCTTCAAAGTTGTGGTGGACAAATCATCTTACCACCGGGATATTTACGAAATGTGTACAAGTAGGATGTTGGATTTTTTTAGTGAAATATTGAAAGGTTGACACTCTGTAACAGGCACGTCAGAGAAGCCGGAGGAATTTGTATTGCTGACGAAGTTCAAGTAGGATTTGGAAGAGTTGGAAAACATTATTGGGCTTTTCAACTTCAAGGAGAAGATGTCATACCTGATATTGTGACGATGGGAAAGCCTATGGGAAACGGTATTAAGTATAGAATATATACATACTTGGTGCAAATTATAGACGTGATCTTCTATAACCTTTCTTGAATATTTTAGGTCACCCCGTAGCAGCAGTCATTACGACACAAGAAGTCGCACAAAGTTTTGCAAACACTGGAATTGAATATTTTAAGTAATAATTTAATAATAAAATTATGTTTTTGTATTGGGATTGTTCAAAAGCACATACGGTGGAAACCCAGTCTCCTGTGCAATATCTATCGCTGTTATGGACGCTGTGGAAAATGACGGGTTGCAAGAAAAATCAACGAGGGTGGGAAATTATTTAATGAATTTATTAAAAAAGTTGATGGACAAGCATCCAATGATTGGTAAAGAAACATGAAATAGATTAAAAATGTGTGTACTTATCAACTTTATATTTGTAGGGGATGTAAGAGGGGTGGGTCTTTTTGTGGGGATTGACTTGGTTCGCGATCGAAAGACAAGAGTAAACTTTTATTTTTCAACAATGGAAACATTCAAATAAATTGACATACAATTGTTAGGCCCCTGCAACCGCAGAAGCTCAGCATGTGATATCTCGTTTCAAGGAAGAATTTATTCTCTTAAGCTCTGATGGTCCATTCAGAAATATATTAAAATTAAAACCACCACTTGTTTTTAATCAAGGAGATGCAGATAAATTTGTTGCGGTGCTGGATGAAATTTTAACAGAGTTGAAAGAAATTGACGTAAGTTATAAATAACTGTTTTAATTACATAAACAAAAAATACTAAATTGTTGTTTAGTTTGCACAGCCGTCGGAGTCAAATAACTCTGCAATCAGTGGATCCGACAAGAAAAAGCATTCTGATGACGCAAAGAATTCTGCTGCGGTTGGAAAGAGGCAAAAGTTGACAGGAAATGGAAATGCTAAAGCTAAAATTGTGAAAGCTTAGTTTTAATAAGAAATTAATTGATGAACTTGAAAATTAAATTGTTAACAATCCTGAAGATACACTTATGTAGTTGTAGAAAATTCTTTAATTTTTGTCTCAGTTGATGTAAAAATGAAATGAAATTTTATTTATTGTTCTAGTCTTGATTAAACTGAAATTCGATTTTTAATCCTTTGCATATTTAGTACATAGAACAAAAGAAGAATTTTTTTTATTTCATCATCAATAAGAATTAAAACTTCCTACATATTCATGAAACTTCATTAGGTGTTAAAATCCCCATTACAAGTGTAAATCCAGTTTATTGGAATGTTTTTTCGTCCACAAATATGTTGGATCGATATCATTGATGCAGGTAGCCGCAGCACAAATCCATATACAAATAGTGAGAATTTTATTCATTCTCCCGTCGCGTGTTTTATGATATCCTGTGGCTACAACGAGTGGACAATAATATCGATGTCGAACCAAAATAATTGGAACACTGGACAATTTTTTATGTATATATGTAGTGGTAGTTACTGTGAATATGTACTATATGTCTTCAAAAAAATGATTGAATGCCGTGCATCAAATCCCAAATTCTGATTAAAGATCGACTGTAACCTTGTCCTACTGGTGAAAGTTGAAGCAAACAACCTGCTTTCCTCGTTATTATTTTATGTTGAGCAATAATGCTACATACTAAAAAACTATTCTTCTATGGATATTCAAGGCTGTGGACGCTGGGCTGCGGTAATCTATTTTGACATAATGTTGAAATTGTGACATGAACAAAAGACTATGAGAATGTATGTACAAAGACAACGATGGTTCCATGGAATATGTAATGACAACCTGAGTACTGGAGCAAAATTATATTGGGCTATTTTTGGCTTCTGCTGTTCACAATGTCCTTATTTTACAAAGAATTGTGACAATTAATCTCTTATTTGTACATTAGTTGAGATAAAATGCCTTGACACTCGTCCTTCAGGTATAAAATTAGAAAAATAATGGACACCAAGATTAATTTGGTCAACGAACCAACTTTTGACAGTTTCATGCAATATTTCTTTATAAATAAAAAATAACAAAGCTTGACCCGTGAGATCAAAATGCATTTAATGGAATATCTAAAAGGAAATGTAAGAATTGTAATAGATTGTAATTTGTCATGTTTTGAAACTTCCGTGGTTTTTTTTATCCGATTTCTTTCGTCTGCCTTTCATCAAATCGATTTAACTCAGCAAGTGAAAGAATTAAATTGGTGAAAGTATGCGTTTAGCTTTTCCTTCTGGAAAAATGCGTACACAATGGTGAAAGTTGAATAGAATAGATACACGAAAAATGTGGTTATTGGCCTTATATTTCCCAAAATTAGAAAATCACGACGTTTTATCCACGACACGTGTCTTTTTTATGCTAAAGGTTTTTTTAGATCAAGGAATTTCAGTGCTGCAATAAGCATGTGCTAACCTCAAACTGTACACCTCTGTGTCAGTCGACGAATAAAAATGTGTGAAAGTTAGTGTTTAGTAATTCAGTTTTATTAGGTTGAGATAGGAGTTGACTTGGCTAGGTGTAAGGATCAGTAATTACTTTACCGGATATAAAGTAGAAAAGCTTTCCATGACACGGTCATTTTATTAGTATTTTTCGTCATTGAAGGAATTACAGGAATTTTATAAAGGCACAAGGCTGAGAAAACAGCATCCTTCAGTCAGTTTTTAATTCAAAGAGCTGTAATTGTCTAAAACAAATACATAATTTACAAACTATGCGTTTATGAAAGTTGTGAAATTTCCAACCTTTTTTGAACTAGATATTTTAAGTAATCAATATATTTTCAATGCGGAAGTTGACATTCATTAATCTTTTTAATCAAATTGGAATTACTCTCATAAAGGAAAAGTCCAAGTTCTAAAGGATAAGCCTTTGGGTTAGATTTACACAGAATCCAATACTAGACTATTGTGCTTTCTGAAGAGTTGGGGTTGAAAGTTTTATCGAAGTCGAGGAAAGCTAAATTAGTCTTCCTTTTCATGCTGGAAGAGGATATTATGTCCTCAGTGTTAGAGCTGCAAAGTAAATATTTCCCTATAATTCCAAGAGGTTTCAATAACATTTCATTTAATTATCGTCTGATCTTCCTATCATTCGAAATAATGAACAAAATAATTACATCTCATATTAGACCTACTCTTTTTTGTCTAATTGTCTTTTCATATCTTTTTTAAGGTCGTGGATTGATGTCAAATGTAATGGGAATTTATCCAGTTGGATACTCTGGATTTTCAGGAATGGATTCATCAGCAGAAAAAGAGAAGCCTTTGATGAAACTTAGAGAACCAAGAGATTTATATAGCACCACTTCTTTACAACACCCTCCGAAGTGGCCGATCGAATGTCAGGTAATTAAAGATTGCATATAATGTAAATATGAACCATCCAAATCAGGTCATGCCAGAGCAAATTCGTCACATTGAGACTGTTCCTGCCAAATTAGAACCGTTTTACATTCCAACAAATGCAGAACCACAACCCCGTCCAGTTGGAGAAGAAATGGGAACGATTTTATACGACTATCAGCCAAAACTATCCGTTGATTACGTACATAACCATTTTCCATTTTACTTTATAGTTATTGAAATATTTCCAGTTTTGTCGTTCATGTGTTGGAGGTTCTGAGATTCTTCAGACGTATGAAACGGAAGCAAATGCTTTAAAATTTGAATCTCGATTTGAAAGTGGAAATTTAGCAAAAGCAATTAAAATTACTAATGTGTATTATGAACTTCACTTGAGACAAGATCTGTATACGGATAGGCATTCACAATGGTTCTACTTTAAAATCCAAAACACAAAAGACAATCTAATGTATCGGTATGAATTCATGATTTTGTTTCCAAAATTTAATTCAATCTATAATTTTAGTTTTTCAATTGTCAACTTCAAAAAACCAGAGAGCCTTTATAAGCATGGACTGAAAATTTTAATGTATTCGGAAACGGAAGCTCAATTGAATAAAGTTGG
>JAAOWG010000661.1:0-13285 GCA_036491945.1 Paranurophorus simplex
TCTTTGGAGCTGAATCAAAAAAATATGTTGAGCAAAGCAAAGAATCCATAACAAATGCAATAGCGGATGAAAGCATTTCTTTGATTCATCCAACTTTCTTGTATTTTACACGCAATCAACAAAATTCACAAATTGAATGGTTTTTTCAATGTTTCTCATGTGGAGAAATCAAAGAAGAAGGACTCAATCCTCAAGTATTTCAACGGGAATCAAAAATTTATGCAGTGCAAGATCTTCAAACAATTCGTCAATCTCTTCCACCTCACACTCCTCAATTCATTATTGCTGGATTTAACGTCCTGAGGCCTGAATGTTTTAATGAAAATGTTTCATCACTTGGATATAATGGTTGTCAGCGTTCCCTTCAAGAAATCCTCGTACATTTGATAATCAAACGACTCAATTACACATACAAGCCTTCTGAATCTTTTGATGATGCGATGCTTGGAAGAGATTTGGTTGGTTATGGAGTGGTTGAAGGCCTCCCAATGTCATCAGAAGACGTCCAAAAATATTCAAGAGGTGACGTGAGCCTATTTTCTTTTCCTGCAATGAAACTAAGGTGCATTTATTGCCAAAAAAATTCCTACTTTCTTTCTCCGGATTGGGGAATATTTTTGAGTCCTTTTTCTCCAGTTTCTTGGTCGTTTATTATCTTTGTTGCTGCCCTTTTATCGATTCTTACTTTATTCAAAGAAAAAGATAAGATTCAAAATCTCAATGATGCTACATCCATTGTTATTGCCGTTGTGATGTATTTATTCAGTGGAATCAATGGGATGAGTAAGCTAACACTTCTCAAGATCAGCACTGTAGCAGGATTTGTATTCATCTTGTTAATTAATTTATATTTGGGGGTAGTAACAAGCTATTTTTTATCTCCAACAATTGATCAAAAGTTTACAACCGTGGGGCAGCTTTTTGATCATAAATACAGAGCTTTAACACCAGATCAAACACTCATTGAGTTTTTCAAGATGTTCAACTCAAAGGTCAATCGTATCATAGGGAAATCAACCAACCTGACTGAAGAACATTTTTTGATTAAAGAAACAGGTTTCATGGATGAGGATTTTTTGGAAACATTGGTTCAAGAGCGTGCATTTATATTAATTACGGTAGGAAAACATATCGATGAGCTTTTAAGAACTACTGAGGGAATTATACCATTGAAACAACGTACATGCTTCATTTTGCTCAACAAAACTCAAATAATGGAAGTTGATATGACTGTTGTATTAGAGCAATACAACTCCAAAGGAGCTTATGCAGTAGTTAATGGGATAGGTCAAGGGGGATTTATAAAGTTATGGGTTGAACGTTCTACTTGGAGAGAATTTCAAACGTTGAAGGACAGAACGATCGTTCATGCTGGAGGAAATCAGGACCCTTATCCCCTTCCATTGACCTCTCATTTAAAGATTTGTTTCTATTATGGATTTATTGGATTAGCACTGGCTGTTGGGATTCTGGGGGTTGAAAATTGGCCCAATATCATGAAGAATGTAAAAGCCATCAAGATTAACTTTCTTTATTTTAAAATCCGAAGCATGTTAACGAATTGTCATGAAATAATTGTGTCGATGGCTCGAAGCGTGATAAAAACCCTCCAATGAATTAAAGCATCTCATTAAAATTATTCTTTCTTGCATCCAGTAGCTTGTGCATCTGTCTGATCCGTTTTCAAATTGTAATTTATAGATTTATTATTAGCTAATATATAAATCAAACTTGTGCAAACCAGCAAACGTCAGACAAAGTAATCTCATCACTTTTTTTTAATTTGAAACTACAATGCACAGTAGCACAGTAAATGTTTGCCCAGTAGGATAAAACCTAAATGTATAATAATATTTAATGGTTTTAGGCTAGGCGATGTCAATTGCTCTAATTAATTAATTAATTCCTCAAATGCAACTCCGTAACAGGATAACTTCATAATGGAGTGTTCCAGTGTGGAGCCTGTAATTCTCAATCTTGGAGGTTTTGGTCTTAAAATCTGTCAACAAATTGGCTACATAAGCTTATCCATTGTCAAAGCTAGTGATGAATCACAAGAGCTTTCTTTTTCATACTTCAGCACCCCCGTACTTATAACAACTACATTAATCTTGGTTCAACTAGCATTGGGTATTATGTGGAATGCAAATACATTCAAAGAAGAAAGAGATTTGATCTATTCAAATAAACGGACAAGTTGCATTCATAGTCGGTGGTCTTTTAATCATCGTCTACACCCTATATCTTAGAATTCTTGGAGTACTTCACGAAACAAAGGAAGGTCACCGCTTGGAAAAACTTTATAAAAAACTTTCTCCATGCCATGGAATGGTTCTGATGGGTTGCAACCCTGGACAAGATGCTGACCTCGATAAACGACACAATCGAAGTTAAAATGCAATGAAACATTGGAGTATTCGCTCAACTCAACAAGTCGCTCAACAAATGAAAAATAAATATTTATGTACATATATCCTTAAATATATTGTACCCTGGGATTTACGGATAAACAATGCTTGGAATGGTCTCATGTCAAAATGATGGAAATTATTTATGTTATATAAAAAAACTCCCCCAATTTATTCTACAAAAGTTTTGTTTGACTTCAGAAAGCCGTAGAAACATCCTGCTCATACATTACCACACACTACTTAAATTACTTCCACACCCTCTCCAACCATTCTGTACTGGTGTGCATTGAAGCGTGATTGTTCCAGTACTTGCGTATTGACTATATACAGGATACTGATTGTTCGGATAATATTGTTTTCCTAACCTCTGCAGAAAATTTTAAATATTTAAATGAAACAGTGGTTTTTATTTACCATTTTATTTTTTGGATCCACAGGATACTCAGACCCGTCGTAATCTAACAAAAAACAATAACCTTAATTTTAGGTTGAATTGCTTGAATACTTTGTTTTACTTGATGAATCAGTTTCGACACTTCTACCAATCGTTGCAGCGGTGGTTGCACTCATTAATGCAAAGAGCATTGTGGTTATCTAAAATGTGTTCAATGAAATTAACTTGATTGCAAATTCAATGTATAATAATAAATCAATGAACAATTACCCATTGGAAAAACTGCTTCATTTGGAGGCTGGTGTCAAAACTCTTGATCGAGTGAAACTGAGGAGATTCGTCACATTACACCAATTTATATGGACCAAGATGTGACGATAAAACTGTATTTGGGTGAGCGAAACTGTTTAGGCTTCCTGAATCAACCAATCCATGTTGGCCAAAAGTTAACCTTAAATAAACTGCTACAATGCAATTGACAATAACGGCCAACCAAAAATATCTGTAAATAACCTGTTCAAAAAAATGTCAAAGTAAATTAACTTTGGAAAATCTGGCCCATCTTAATCCTTTTCAGTTCAACTTGTAAATAGCTCTAGTTTTCTTTTAAAAAATTTCTAGTGCAACTCCATATAGCCCGAGTCAAGGAATACTTAAAAATCGGTGGGGGTTACCTAGATGAGTCTCTTGTATTCGAAAAACTAATCTAACCCTAACCAAAAATTAATTAACACCCACGAAAACAATCTCAATTGTTGGGATTGGGTTGGTAGGTTAGCCACCAAAAATTTTTGATAATTTGCAAAAATTTTTGTTGGCTAAGGGGTTTGGTTACCAACCCAAACTGACCCCAATTGACCTGAATCATATTCTGTAAATATATTCTCACAATATCATTCTGATAGATCCTAAAAATCGAAAAAAAAAATTTCGAAAAATAAAATCACCAGGGTCCCCCCTTGTGATTTTTGGTCTGAAAAACTTTCGACGACCCCCACAGGGTGGACAGATCTGGTCCATCTTCGAACTTAGCCTTTGCCTTGCCCAAATGTGTATTGGTGCCAAATTTCATCCAAATCGGTCTACCCATTCGACCGCTAGTGTCCCAGACAACAGAAATACGGACGTGTAGGGTACATAAGCCCTGACACGGGCTAAAAATTAGTTTTCTATAACACTAAAGTCGTTTGGGTCATGGTTTAATTATCGACGATATTCATACTTGCTAATCTTGTTTTTTGGTTCTAATTTGCATTCTTATTTTCTTTAATGGCTTTAGAAAAGACATTGATGATGATGGAGATATTGGTAAGAAACATGTTAATACATATGTGAGATTGGCATTGGAAATCGGTCACTTGCATTACTTGTCATAAAATGAATGCAGTGCAAGTGTTGGTGATAGGATCACAAAGTATTGAATAAACAAAATAAATTTTCGATTTTAATAAATTGAGGGAATAATTTTAAAAACTTCCAGTGCAACTCCATATAGTCCGAGTCAGGGAATACTTTTTTCAAAATCGGTGGGGGGTTACCTAGATGAGTATTTCCTATTCGAAAACCTAACCTAACCTTGACCAAACATCCCACAAATAAAAATCTCGCGATTTGAATGTTTCATAATTTTCAAAAATTTTTGTTGGCTAACCTACCAACCCAAACTGACCCCAATCGCCCTGAATCATATTCTGAAAATATATTCTTACAATATCAGTCTGATAAACCCTAACAATCGAAAAAAAAAATTCAAAAAATAAAATCACAGGGGTCCCCCCTTGTGATTTTAGGTTAAAAAAACTTTCGATAACCCCCACCGGTCACTGGGTGGACTGATCTGGCCCATCTTCGAACTTAGCCTTTGCCTTGCCCAAATGTGTATTGGTACCAAATTTCATCCAAATCGGTTCACCCGTTGGACCGCTAGTGTCCCAGACGGACAGACAGACAGACGGACATAGTGATTACATAAGCCCTGACTCGGGCTAAAAATTCAAGAATTGTCAGACTCCGACTACCTTGAATCCTTCAAATTTACTTTAGAACCAAATGGGAAACATTACAAGTGGCCGCTTGGAAGAATTTCATCTTAATACTTTTCTTCAGAATTGATTTATTTGTGTCTTTGTTTGATCGCCATTTCTAAATCATTTCTCATGAAATTTAGACATCAAAAGACTTTTGAGACAGTGGTAGTATCATGAACAAATACACAAGCAAACATTAAAGGATTGGGGCACTTTGAGAATAATGAACAAAGAGGGAATGATTCGCCCGCGAAAATATTTTGTACTGAACATTTTTGTCATTGTGGATGTAACGTTTGAGGTGGATGGAGGTGCGTTAAGCTTGTCCATAAACAGCTCTACCATTTTTTTAAAAAATGCCAGAAATTAGGAATATGGAGGAATCCTTGTGGCAGTTGAAACCCCTTTGTTCCACGGACAATGAAGGATTTATGGATGAAAGTAGGATAGTGAATAGAAGAAGAAGTTCAAGTGATAATCTCTTTGAAATTGTTCCACATTGTGTGATAACACCAAAGGAAGGGGGTGGCGACAACACAAAGGTAAAGTAATTCCACAATTACAATTACTCGGTTTTTTTTTAATTGTTTTTTGTGTGTGTGAAGAACCCTTCTATACATTTTACTTGTGGGGGTAACGATGTATTTGGAGTGGTCTTGGAATCTGAACTTCTTGTACTTCAAGACGATCTCAATTTACTCAGGAGAATAAAATTTTCTTCAAAAGTGGATTTTATCTTATGGCGCAGATCCATAATTCTTGTAGGCTTATCATCCTCGGAAATAGTCCTCGTGGATCCAAATACTTTGGAGATTAAAGAGAGCAGGTACGGCGATAAGCTAGGAAACTTGTGAATTTGAGCGTATTTAACAAATATTCTAGAAAAGTATCAAGTGGAGCTGATCCAGGCAGATTTTTCATTGATGCTTCCATTCATTCTAATCCGGATCCAAGTAAAATAGATGTGACAGCCGTAGGAAGAGATGGAGCTGTTTATTCTTTTCATAATATAAGTTTATCGGATGGCACATTGGATTCGACACATGATCAAAATGTGTCTGTTGATATTGATGTCGGAAGTGTTAGAGGAACAAGGATAAAATGCCTTGAAGATGGAAACGTAGTCTATTGCACTTGCCCTTCAAGGGATGTTTTAATTCTTGGACAAGATGATGGGACGTTGTCAATGCATGATATTGAACAAGGAAAAGAGAAGAGATTGAAAATGTTACCAAGCGTAAATGTAATGCAAGAGTTTGAATATGAGGAGTATATAATAATTAAAAAGTTTCGAACCTTTGAGGGGTAAAGACTTTTTGGTTTTGGAGGATTTAAGACCTTTACTAATTTTCAGACTGCTTTTCCTGCTTCTGTCAAATGGCAAGTTGGAGATTCTTTTCGATGATTTATTCTATAGAACAAAGTCACTTCAACTTCAAGAAGAATTATTCAATATTCATGATTTTGAGTTAGTACTGACAAATGAGGCCGAGATTAAACTTTGGGTGTTGTATGGAGCCGTGGATTTTTCAGAAAATTACATTGGAATATTTGGTGGACCTGCTTTCAAGTGTGATTTCTTTGTGAAGATTCCAAAATTAAAGAATGTTGGATATGCAGCAACTACTACAATGTTGATGTTCCCATCACAAGCAACACCTTTAGAAGAACCCTCAGCGTTTATAGAAGTCACTTTGGCTGGTACCACCATTTACAAAATGTTGGAAACGTCAACGGATTCAACGATTCAAAAACTTTTAACGAGAGGGAAATTTGACCAAGCAGCAGCCCTTTCTGAGCAATATGGAAGAGATATGGATGTCGTTTATAAAGCAAAAGTTAGAGCAAAATATAATGAACTTGGAATTGGAAAAAAAGGTTTGTATATTATTGTTGATAATTGTTGACTGTAGAAGAGAATGTTTGCATTTGATCATTATTAAATTTCAGCTTCTGCTACGGTGTTTGAAGAACTTATTGAAACTCTGGAGAAAGTTAAAGATTCTACATTCGTCTGCGATTTCTGTGGGAAAGGATTTTTGGAACTTAGTTGGATAAGAAGACTTTTAGCTATTGGAAAATCAAGAGTGAAGGATTGTGCAGTTTCAACCGGAAAGAATTTGTTACTGACTGTCAAAAAATTCTATACGTTTGAACAAGTTTTTCCACACTCAGGAATTCAGGATTGGTTGGAATTTATTTCTGAAGGGAATACAATGTTTCAGCAGTGCAAATGGTTTTTAAATAAGGTGAATTAGTCATTTTATGGTTATAATAATAATGCACAACAAATATATTTATTTTATTATTTCAGTTTGAATTTTCAAAATGTGAAAAAGTATGGAGGCGTCATTTCGATGAGTTTATTCCTTCTCTAAGACTCGATTGCTTTGGGCCATTCTTTTTAATTTTATTTGGAAGAAGACTTGAATCTCCTGATGCTGTTTCGCTTTTTAAATGTATTTTACCGTTTGCTGTAGAAAAATGTGCAGAAACTCAAGATGTAGACAATCCTAAAAGCCCTCGCGTACAGCATCTCGATCAATTCCAAATTGAGAAAGTGAATATGCTCGTAGACATTGTTCTACGTCAAGTGTGTTCTTTAGAAAGGGAAAAATTGTGGCCAAAAGAGGCTATGGAATTTTCAAACACAGTTATCATCAATGTAAAGCAGAATTTGCAAGATTTATTGGCGTCATCTCGTCAAGACCAAATTGCAGTGCAGAGAATGATTTGCTGTGAAATCTTGAACAAGATGGAGAATATTGTTCAACATTTGTTGGAATTATCAGACTTAAAACGGCATCATTCCATAAGGATTCCATTTATGCAGTATATAGATGTAGGTTTTCAAATTACTCTCTTGTTTAAAAATGTTGTATTTTTATTCGGCACAGGACAATGTGTTTGAAGTGGTCAACTCTATGCTGTATGAATTATTTCATACACTTGAAATTGAAGATTTTATCAAAAACTTTTTAACTCCATTTGCCGCTCGTAAAGGCCTGGAATTGGATATTTTATACAGGGAACATGTAAAAGCTGTTGTTGCTGACCTTCCATTCCACATAAATTCAGTAGATGTTCCTCAAGAAGAACGATTGATATGTCTGATATCACATATTGCAAACAAGGAGACAAAACTAAAAAGTGTTCTCGAACTTTCAGAAGAATGGCCTGTTCCCTGGTCATCTAATATTGATAGCCTTGTCGTAGCATGCCTTAGGGCAGGAGGAGGAAGCAGTGCTTGTGATGAATTGTTAAATTCAATCAATACAATGAGAGTTCAAGTGCCTTTCCGGTGCCTGCTTCACAAGTATCGACTAACTTCAAGCAAAGTTCAAAATTATTTTGGAGTCAAGGTTAAATTTTTAAACCTTTCACCCCCTTTCACCCATGCATTTCTTAAATGGCTACAAAATTTTAATATTTTTTTAGATGGCATTGAGTCGTATTATAATGTCGAATAAGCCAAATTACTTTGAGGATTGTATCGAGTTTATTAAACATACCGGATTCATTGACGCAGAGAAGTTGGGATCCATTGAATTTGGTTTAAAACTACGAAACGAAGTGCCAATTGAGGAGATTGTAAAGGCAAATTGGGATACAAAACTGTTGAAGAGGCTACTGGCTCGATGTCTCCAGGAATTTAAAATGGTGAGTTTGGGTTGCGTATATACATATTTAATTTTAAAACATTTTAATTTTACAGGGCAGTTTGGATCTCCTTGAGGATGAAGAATTATCAAGAATTACTGGAATCAGTAAAATTTTATCCAACATATTGGATGATAGAAAAGCTACAGAATTTCTTAAACTTCGTCAGCTTTTTCCATCTCTCTCAGACCCGGATTTAGTTTATGATGAAAGATATCCTTACTCTATTCTACATGACATAATGCCTTTATGCTTTCATTATCCCAGCAGTGAAATAATTCTCATCTGCAAAAAAATAAGTGATATTACATTCACTCATTTCCCTTCCATTCTTGTTGCTGCAACGGCCTACTACGCCCGTCCTGCAACTACATCCGAGCTAAACAAAACATGGGAACTAATTAATAGAATTGTGGGCACTCCTGGAGCTGAGAATATGGGAAATAATTCAGAACTTGTTCAAAATTCTGCCGTTAAAGTTGCACAGTTTTTACTTCTTCATTGTCCAGAAGCACCAGAGGAGAGATTAGTAACGCTTAAAGAGTTTATAACACTTCTCACGTCCCATGCTAATATGATTGATGCAGTTGTGAAAATGCTGGGAAGCCTGCAAATTTTCATGGCACTTCGGGACCAAGAGATACCTTTGGAAAAAGAATTTAGAGAAATATACTCCTGTATGTTTATTTCAGGAATTCCCGTGGTCTCACAATTTTTCAAGACGCTCCGCAATTTCGGTGCAACCATTTTAAAATTTGGGGATAAGAATTTATTTATGCAAGCGTTTGGTTTTGTTACAAAAGATTTTTGTTCAAGATTAGTTGGTGGTAATGATGATAACCCTTCAATGATACAATTTGTTAAGACACTCAGAGACCTTCAGAAAGAATTGTACAAAACAGCAGATAGTTTTATGGAACCAGAAAGCAACAAGTAAGCATGAACGATACACTTTTAGAGCAATAGTTGAACCTACATTAATATATTAAACCACTTTTATTGTTTCAGGGCCGTGTTGAATTTGGTAGAGTTATTAAAGGAAGGGGCCGACGTTGTAGTCACCCCATTTGCCTTAAAACAACGCAACAAATCCCGTTTTCTTGATAAACTATTGTCTCAAAATTACTTTTCTCTTGCTGCTCAAGTTGCCATTGTATTTGAAGTGTTTTCTGATTCTTCTGCTTGGTCAAGAATTCTCTCTGGATTTATGAAAAATGGGGATTTGAAACAATTAAGAAAAGTATTATTGGATTTACGGAATGTTTCCGAACTCTGGATGTTACAAGAATTTTCAGACGGTTGGAAAATGGTTGCAAATGTCGAAGGAGATTCAGGATTTTTAGATTTGTGTCCCATTCCATTAGATTAGTTAAATTCAAGTTTAAATTGTCTTCACCCTGTATATTTCTTAATTTATCCGTTTTTTATTGGGTTTAATTTACTTTTGCTCAAATTGAAGAAATAAAACCATCATTATTACTATGTAATTGATCACGTCTTGAATGATTTATTTTTATAGGAATGTAGGATATGATAGAGTATTACTTATATTACAGAAAGGTTGACACATCTCAGTGTCAATTGTCTTTTATAGAGAAAATTTAGGAAATTTAATTCAAAATATGCAATGATTCCAAAGTTGATTTACCAAGCTCAATATCATGAGGGACGCCATTTGTTTGTTTCTGAGGTTCCGGTTCCTGGCATTGCATCTGCGGAGGTCGAGCCGGTTGGGAGATCAATCGGCTCAAAACAAGAATGGTATAAAGAAACCACACATGAAATTAGTTTGCAGCAAAAGGTAACAGTTCCTCCGCACTCTTGCGTTGTTGTCTCTGCATTCACGAAGTATTTGAAAGATGTTGTGATGCCCTACAATGCGGATTTGAGGATCACTGGAAGGCTTACTCGAAGACCTAATAGAGATGAGGGTGGTGTTGCTGACGCCGCTGCGGCATCTTATCAACTCATCATGCAAGAATTACAGGATCGGGGGTTCATTGGGGAAGTCATAAGACAGGAAGGGAACGTTGTAACTTGCAGAGTTACATGATCGTCGTTTAAAGAAACTTTTGGATTTAATGGGATACTCTCTATTGACACAATCCCAATTTTCATCCCAATTTAAAGGTGCTAGACATAAAGTATAGAATGCTCCAAAATTGATTACGAAACTCTTACTTATTTTAAACCGTTTAACAAATATGAGATTCTTTTGCTCAACATTTTGCTAGACTCGTGACAAAAATAAAAACAGAATTGTATGATAAATAATAATTCTCAATCAAGTGGTTGTGAATCAATTTAACTGCGTATGTTTCTTAATCTCTCATGATTACATTCAAGCATTCATTCGACACTTGCCTGTTATTTGTCCATAATTTAGTGGTGAAACACATTTTTCATGGCTTTATCGCCATCGTTTGTAGGGGTTGGAGAATTTTTGGATAACTTCCTTAATCTTGAACGTTGATTATTTTCCAAGTAAAAGGATGATGTAAGTTTCTAACTAAAAGACCACTCTGGTTCATACATTATTTTGATATCTGAATAAAAAGCAATCCCTTGAGTTGGTTGTTAGTCTTGATCAAAAAATGCTTCAAAAAGTATCTTTCGTTCTTCTTTTGCTTCCCCTTGCAAGAGGATTTGAGATAGAGATGGAGAAAACAATGTATTTGGTAGTGCCACAAACTGAAGCACAACTTCAACCATTCCTTACATTAAGCACATCACATCCTCAGGTTTGTTTTTTTTAAAACAAAAGCAATCTCATCAAAGTAATCTAGCTCATCTTATGGAATGGGATTGGCAAAGTGAATGAAACCATTGCAATCCTCGCTGCATCCAGCGATATGGAAAGGTTTGAACAAACTGTCTTAACACCTTTGGGTCTTAGTTCAAATGTTCAATTCAACTCTGTCACAATGTAATGAATTCCTAGCCGACATCAATGATAATTTATTATGTATATTGCAGAACTATGAGGAACAAAAAAAAGCGAAAAGAACCACCAACACCTAATCTTTCACGATATAGGCGTTCTAGCCCTCCTTCACTTTGTTATAATCATGCTAATTTTTCAACATCTGAAGCCAATTCTAGACCAACTAATTTTTCAAAACCAGAAGCCGTACCAACCCTGCCAATCCCTGGAACAAATCTTTACACAGGACTGTACTATAGAATTGCACAAAAAGAGAATGTTCATAAGTATCTCGTTTCCGTTAATGGAGAGTATTCTTCAGAATATGGATCAATTATGTTAGCATTTGATGACGATCGCAAAACGGATTATGAAGGAGATGGAATATATGCAACGTGCTCACAATGGATGTTTGTTCCTTCAGAAGTTGAGGGATGGTATGTCATGTTCGGTAGAGCTAGGGGACAAACTGCCTTCCATCCCACAGTCGTCGGGCCTAAAAAAAAAGTACGCATTAGCACCCATGACAAACTCATTGATGCTGCTGTCAATGTGTTTTCGGAACAACTGGATTTAAACATACTCAATTTTAACCGGACTTACGTTTACATAATGGAGAAAGGGAAGTTTGATTATGTTAAGGAAGGAGGCAAGTACAGAGATTTAGTCCTTTGGAAACCATTTCAATATGACCAAGGCTACTACGGGCTAAAGAATATGGAATGTAATTATCACCTCAGAAGCTCAAACAAGTATAACTTGAACTGGGGTTACTATGCCCAAGTTTCAGATTACTTTCATGATGAAAGCTATGTGTTAAATGGTCTCACATTTACAAGAGATCCACTACAACTTGAAGGTGCTTTATCTGTCTGTACTATGTAATTATAATTAAATCTCTTAAAATCATATCCTTTTTCAGCTTCAATTGTAAACTTTGTGTATACCGAACCCTTAAAATCTACCCTTGATGGAATGAAGACCACAAAAGGAGTAGGAACATCAAACATAAATAGAAAATATCTTAACAGAGGTCTAGGCGAAGGGTTGTTTACTGTTGAAGAAGGGTTTAGTACTAAATCAACATTCTCCTGGGGTCTTAAGCAAGATTTTAAAATTTTTGCCAAAGTCAAAGCAAGCGTTAAACTTCCATTTGTTGCTTCCGGTGAGTTAGAGTCCGGTTTTGATTTCACCTTTGGTGGACATGAAGTATGGACTACGGAAAATTTAAAGACAGTTACTTTTAAAGAGTCTGTAAAAGTTCCTCCAAACTCTTGTATTTTCATCTCTGCATTCACAGAGTATTTGGAAGATCTTAGCATGCCATTCACCTCTGAATTGAGAATCACTGCAACCCTAGCTGGAAGACGTAATAGAGATGAGGGTGGGGTTGCTGACTCCGCTCCGGCATCTTATCAGCTCATCATGCAGGAATTAAAGGATCAGGGGTTCATTGGGGAAGTCATAAGGCAGGAAGAGAATGCTGTAATTTGCAGAGTTACAGGAACGTTTAAAGGAACCTTTGGATATATAGGAATATTTTCTGTTAACCCCATTCCTTGCTGAATATTCGTTTAAAAAATTTTTATTCAAGGATGAATAAAATGCGACTTAAAATAATTAAATTATTTAATGCTCCGTATGCTTCTTAATCTCATCCCTTCAATGATACAATTTGTTAAGACACTCAGAAACCTTCAGAAAGAATTGTACAAAACAGCAGATAGTTTTGTGGAACCAGAAAGCAACAAGTAAGCATGAACGATACACTTTTAGAGCAATAGTTGAACCTACATTAATATATTAAACCACTTTTATTGTTTCAGGGCCGTGTTGAATTTGGTAGAGTTAGGATTTTTAGACTTGTGTC
>JAAOWG010000662.1:0-13276 GCA_036491945.1 Paranurophorus simplex
ATTCTTAATTAATTCTTCAATAAATTTTCCATCATGATCCAAAACTTCGTCCCCCATATATGGAATGTTATGCAAAACAGTTTCATCCTCAACCATCAAATTTTGCTGAATAGCTAAAGAAAATTTGGGAAAATTTTTATTTCATTTTATTTTTTCAATTTAACTTACCAGCCCAAGTGAACATGTTTGGAATAGAGCTAATTTGATTAATCATTCTAATCGGACAAGATTGACTGGGTTGCTCGGTGGATGTAATTGCAGCTTTTTTCATAAATCTCCTTGAATGTTCTTGGCACTCTTCTTGCTGTTTACATTCCCATATTACAGGTTTACGAGTTTCCTTTCTGTAGCGATCCCCATCCCGAAGCATTACTGTAAAAGATATGGAATTGATTGTGGATACAAAATAAACAACGCACCCTTCATTTTAGATATATTATCATTCCAAGAATATTTAGCATCACAAGTCTTCCTTTGCCTTTTTTGATTCAAAAGTCGAATATATTCGGATTTAACTTGTTTTTTGAGTGCCTCAACAATCGTCACAGATGATGGAGAGATTGGTCCTAATGCAACAAATGCAATCTTTCTGTCAATTGAAATAGCGTCGTTTCCTGATGGACATTTTTTATCATTTTGATTTCCATGAGCTGCCCCTTTCTTACTGAGTTTTAACTTTTTATCCGTTTTCTCAGCCGAAAGGATTCCCTTGTTGACGGTTTTTTTAGCTGTCCCCCCAGCCTCCAGCAGGACTGGACGATTTGAGCTTGAATTTGTACTGCAAGTTTTATTAATTGATAAACTAGGCCGTCGGGAGGTTGAAGTTGTTTTCCCCCCCACTGAATTTCTTAAACGACCCTTACTACTTCCGGAGGACATTTTTCTCCAAGAGATCACCACACCATTCAGTCTTTTCCTCTAGCCCCTTAACCTAATGGACTATAAGGATTTATTATTATTATCTGATTTATATAGAAGGGCTACTAGGTTAAAGAATACAATGAGATGTATAAGTAGTATAGCTTACCTAAAAAAACTATTCCATCCTATTTCTCCCTTCCTCCTCTCGTAAATGGGAACAGAAGATGAGTAAACAATGTTAAAAATCCCGCCTCAATCTTGAAAGACGCAGTCAATGTTTGAACTTGGTGGTGGTGGTGGTGGTAGTTTCCCTTTCTAATTTTTCTATTTCATTTTTACCTTTTAAAAAGGGCCTGAGTACTTAAGATAAGTACCTCCACCACCAGTAAATAATAATATAAATACCCTCTACTCCTTAAATAAAGGTAAGTAGTGGGTTGGCGGGGGGAGGGGTGGGTTGTCAAGGTCAAATATATTTCCTTTTTTTTAGGAAATAGAGGAGGACACTGATAAAGATAAGAATTAATTACGTAATTATGGTCACTGCTGGGGGGATGGATAAGAAAAAACCTGGGGGGTGGGGGGAACTACCGAATGTTGCAATGTTGGAGGTTTACAAGTACCTAAACTCAAGGAAAGATAAGCTAAATGCTGCAAGCGTTTGTAAGAATTGGAGAGTTCCTGCTTTCCAAGCCCCTTTGAGTAATACCCTGACTTTGGATATGAGTAAGGGAGATGTGGAGCGGTTGGGTTTTCTTTGCGAGCAGTTCATCTGTAAAGTGAAGCATGTCGAGATGATGTTTGATTTGTCGGAAGATGGACTGGCGATGGTGGAGTATGCATTGAGTTTGCTGGAGAATAATTATCAACTCAAGACACTTTTAATGAGTTTGAAAAACAATGGGAATTGTACAGGAGGAGATACAAAAGGTTTTGTTGGGTAGGTTTTGATTGATGTTTCATATTTATGTGATATTTTTATTATTTTTTTTTTCAGTAAAATACTGGATCCATTGACAAAGGTGCTGGAAGGAAAGAATCAACTAGAATCATTTTCCTTTCCATTGATTAATGAGGTTGCTCTACTATCTGGATCAATGCTGCTTAATGCTTTGGGGAAGGGTCGTAGTCATTATTCCATTACACATTTGTCACTTCCAAGAGTGAAGAATTCGAAATGTCTAACTTACGATCCTACCATGCTATCAAAACTTCCAATCAGCAATTCGTTGTATAGCAAACTTTTGGTATTTTATCTCAAAAAGTAAGAACGATGTTGATATTTATTTCTGTTGATTTTTAGTCCTTCACTGTGGGATATGAATACATAACTGATGAAATACTGCAACAATTGGGGAATGGGAGTTTGGTCGGTGGGATGAAACGTTTCAATTTGACTGCTTCTGGACCTACAAAGAATATTTCGAATGCAGGATGGAAACATTTTATTTCCAACAAGTATAAAAAAAAGTGCTGTTATATTTGTCCAATTAATAATTAATTCTGTATTTTTCAGTCCCCAATGTAAGGTACATTTAACAGTGATTGGAGGGAAGGGAATCATTGCACATTCTTCAAATCTTGTATTTCCAAGCACTCCATTATCTCATTTCCGGTCGTATAATTCAAAGGATCTACGAGTCAATTTTGTGAGCTCAGTGATTGAATGGAACTTGGACACGTTGGAGCATTTAGAGATTGTGGACAATGACTGTCATTGGATGAGTCTTCTTACACACATCAATCCAGAAGAAAATTTATTTTTGGATCCTATTGTTGTATGTTATTATTATAAAGTTATTTGAAAAATCATTTCATTAATTGCATGTACTTTTTTACTTTTTTAGTATGCTGCATGGAGGTGTCCAAAGCTGCAAACCATCAAACTTGGAGTATATTATTGTGGGGACACGCTTGTTGGAATTGCACGACTTAAAGGAACGTCTTTGATGAATTTTGAAATACCCCACAACTTGATTATGAGCAATAGTTTAAAACTTAGAAAGTTGAGCAAAGTAAGTTTTGTGTTTGTTGTGTCAATAATGTACTCATTAATGTTGTCATTCATTTTAGGAAATCAGTAGTGCACTAGGCAAACGCTGGAGACCATTGCCAAGAAATATCGCTCAAAAACAGGGATTGTTGAAATCATCCAAGTCAAATCGTGACATGATTCTGGATACGTACATTGCAACCCAAGAGGATCCTCTTCTCTTCTTGTAACCTCTATCAAGCATAACCATCAACTTTTTAGCTATATTTCCAGTATCAAACATCAAATTTCTCGTTCTCTAACACAACTATTACTTGCCTACAGTACAAAGCAACAAAACTGCCATTTGCGAAGCAGAAAATGAAGAACGCAAGCTATCATTTAAACCAGACGTAAAGTAAAAATGACAAATCGCCACAGCAGTGTTTAAGAGTATTACGTAAAAATTTCCAGTGATACATATGGTAAGACGAGAATTTTATTCAATCAGTACAAGGCAACATTCGATTCGCAAATGTAGTGAAAAAAGCAGAGAATATATCCTGTACACACGCATCACTTTAATTTTAAGTGTAATTTTAAGTATAGATAATGGATGAAATGAAATATCTTTGAAATGACATAATTGAGAGACGCGTAAAAAAACTCGAGTTTTAACGAGAGAATAGACTTGCATTGAAAAAATGTAGAATTTTTATGAGTTATCCAACCTACATTCCAACAGAGTCTCTGCAGTATCAATTAATAATAATTATAAAACTGCAAAAAAAGTCTTGCGTTTCTCAGTATTCTTGGATCGTCAGTTAAAGAACAAGAGAGATTTAAATATTTTTTAATTGTAAATAATTTTAAGCAGCCTTTGAAAACCAGAGCGTTTTTCCTAAGTTGATTTTGCCAACCTAACAGGCAAAGACAAAAGCAAGCAAAAAACTGCCGTATTTTGGTGCATTTTTTTAACCGGTAAATTTGTAGTAGGTAATAACAAACAGACTGATAAATGCGGTTAAAATCCCATGCAATTTATACCCCGGGATTCGCATTTGAGCTAATTAATCTTGTGTAAATACCTTCAAGAGAAAGAATGTCTACTCAGCATCAAATATGTAACTCATTACTTCCGTAGCAAGGCAGTAATTTTTTTAGTCAGGTATTTCATTCCAACTTTTACCACTATGTTCCAACTAAAAAGAAAGAGCTTTAAAAAAAGGGATACGTTCAGTCATCATAGTTTGAAGGCTTACATTAGTTTTAAGGAAATATATTTTATATCGCTCATTTATGAAAGGACTGGATGGTGTGTCAGCCTAATATAGAGTCAGTCAAGAAGACAGGTATTGTAGTAAATACTAATTGCAAAAGCAACAACCGTGAGTAAACAACTGTGATGTCTCATCCTCATCTATTCAAACCAATAAAATGAGATGAGTTTAATTTAAAGGGAACATTTAATAGTCAGAGATCCCTTGAGGATGATCATATTGTCAGCCAAAAACTACCCATCGTCCCATTATTGAAATTATATTGACTCTATGTGCATAACAAGTTCTCATTCCATCCAAAAGCTAAAAGTAATTAAGTTTATTAAACGCAATCTCAAAGGATTTTTTTAGTTTTATCAAGTCAAAGACGAAAGATACTTGAAATAGGAAACTGTGATACAAACTGAATGTAAAAGTGTCATCATCTAGTGGTTTTGTCCAGTCCAACTTTGTGTGACCAAAACAAAATATTATAAGATAAGATTAAGATAAAAGATCTTTACTACCACTGTCCAAGGATGCAGGTGAAGAAAGTTCACTCAAAATCTCAAAAAGGTGCCTAGGGTTAAAAAACGGAGTATAAACTGTCCAATAAATGAGTGCGTCGGCCTAGCGTTGTAAAAAGTACCTGATTCCAACGAGTCAACCTAAACTTGCAAGGGTTCTTATTTAGAAAGGAGATCTCACTTACCTTCCATAATGAAAGATCGAATGTAATAAGCCCAAAAAAGGTGTAAAAAGAAGTTAAACTCAACCCCGCATTTAATTTAAGTAAATCGACCATAATAACTTTAGATTGTGGAGGCGCATCCTAATTTGTGAACGGATAAAAGATCCTTATCGAATACATTACTAAAGCCAAGCCAGGTCATCAAGTTGTAACGAAAAGACTGAAAGACATCGTGTAGGTAATACAGCAGCAGCGCATTAGTAAATAAAATGCATATGGATCAGCATTTCATTCTATAAAGCTAATAGTTGCATTTTAAGGTTTTTAACAACAAAAAATTATTGACAAATTCTTAATTAACATCAAGTATTTCGACAAAATCACGATTATAAAAAGTATCTTTCACGACGAGTACATAACATCACACGCGTTTAGATTTTAATGCAATCTACATTTCTTGACTTTTGCTGTTCTCTTCTAAAAAATAGTTTTAATCTTGATAGATTAGTAGTTTCATCTTGTATATGGTGTCAAGATAAATTGTTAAATTTAATGAATTTTTTTTATTATTAATGTCATTCTTCATATAAACTATGGAATAAAATTGCTTTGTAAAATGTATTTGACTTGATTTACAATTGATACATAGAGATGCAACGTGAATTAATTGGTTAATCTTTATGAAGTTTTGGCTGATCAGTAGCAATGCTGTCTTTGGGATCCACAGCATTTTGTTCCAATTTTTCTTTTGCTCTGACTAGAGTATGAAGGAGATACAGTGTTCCTCCTAATACCACGAAAAGAGTTACCCCCGACACCAGGAATACTTGATCAACATCTCCAACTGGAATGAATACTGCACTCCCATGTTGCGAGTTCTATGAGCAATTAGAGTAATGAACACAGTTATCATTTCCCTCACACGCCTCACCGATTGAAATGGTAATGAGATCCACTCGCAAAGTTCATCTTTGGCAGATTTACTTGAGCACAAAGTTTTTACAATGTGACACTTATCCATAATCAAATGATGATTCCAAGCATCACATCTTAACAAAAGTCTTGGCAAAGGAACGACAACCTTTATATATCCCGCAGGATTGACTAAACTTCCTCCAGGATTTGAAATCTGAGCTTTACGAAGTCGTTCTTTAAATCTTGAATGACTTAGAGGTGTCTGGTACCTAAAGTGTACAGGTAACCGTAAACGCTCCGTTGTTATTAAATTTCCTATTTAAATTAAAATCAACTTGAAATCTCTCTTTGGTTATGAAAGTCTTTTACCCGTTGGAATGGAATCAAGTACAATAAAAACGGTTGAATTAGATTTAGCATCCCATGCTGGCCCTTCCAAATCCGTCCAATCATTTAAAACTCTGACATTCACAAGCTCTGGGTTATTCTTAATCTCATAAGGATCCACATAAAGGTCCCTTGTGAATTTTGCCAACAACGCAAATTTACAACTCTCTTTAAAATCTGCTGCGGAAAGTGGAGAATTCGTAAATGTAACTTCAACAACGTCTTCAATCTCCCTGCAAAACCACAAGAGCCATAGAGTAGGACCCTTAAAAATTGAATTCCTTCTATATTACCTGTGGTAGCCTTCTTTTGTAACGAATCTGATGAGATTTGGATGTAAACCCTTAGCAAAGGGACAATTCCTTTGCAGGATCTCATCCTTTGTGTGTCCCTTACAATGATTTATCCACAAAATCAGGACAAGGGCAAGTAGCCTCAAATTCATTTCATTTCAAAGTTTGGCGGTCAAGTTTCATCTCTCATTGCCCCTTCAATTCCATTCCTCTTGGGAGTGTAAGTAAGGCTGATTCACAACAAATTCAATACGATGGGAATTATTTTTGGAAAAAGCAAGAAAACTCCAGAAACCACCAGAGTAACTGAGCAGGATAAGGCTATTTTGGTAAGATTAAGATAAGACAAAGGGATTTGATAAGAGTAGGTTCTTTTGGACTTGGTTGTAGGAGCTGAAAAAGCAAAGGGATCAGTTAAAACAGTACCAGAAGAATATACTCACAAATTTGGAAAAGGAAAGGGAATTGGCCAGAGTTTTATTGAAGGATGGGAAGAAAGAGTGAGTTTTTAAAGATGTAGTAAAGAGATAAGATCCAATGCATTGATTATTTATTTATTTATACAGTCGTGCCAAATTGTTGTTGAAAAAGAAAAGGTTTCAAGAATCCATCCTAGAAAAGTCTGAGAAACAATTGGATAATATTGAGTCAATGTGTCATTCTTTGGAATTTGCACAGATTGAGATAAAGGTGAGGTTTGAGGAGGGGTGTAACCCGGGTAGTATAAGTAGTGACATTTTTTGTCTTGTATTTATTTAGGTGATGGATGGATTAAAGAGTGGAAATGAAGCGTTGAAGAAAGTTCATGATATGATGTCAATTGATGATATTGAAAGGATATTGGAAGAAACGAGAGAAGGGGTTGAGAAACAGAATGAAATTGATGCCATTCTTAGTGGTTCTTTAAGTCCTGAGGATTTGGAAGAAGTTGAAACTGAACTTGAGAAAATAATGGAGGAAGAAAATATTCAAGTGCCCAAAGATGTTTTGGTGTCTCCAGCAGAATCTGAGGGATTGTCACTTCCTGATGTTCCGGAAACCCCGTTGCCCGAAACTCAAGGTAATAAATACTCTCGTATAGCTCATCTCCTCATGTTTGTTTTGTAGAAAAAGAACGTCCACATAAAGATGGGAAAAAGGTTTTGGTTCATGCTTCTTGAATTTCAAGAAATCTTCAAGTTTACGTGTACATTGCATTTCGATAGTTGCTATTACACAAATACGTCGCATTTATACAAAACAATCAAAATTCAAGTCAAGGAATGATTGTAATTTTATACTCAAAATAAGTTTTGGTTGTCGCAAGTTATTTTCTCACTTTAGTGCAAAGCATTGACTGTTTGTACTGCCACTGGAATTGGCAATCTTTGTATCTTTGTATGGATGAATTATGGAAATTGATGAGGATTTAAGGCTTTAACCATCCGCGCATGATAATAACAAATGTATATACCCTCTATAAGCTCTCTTTTTGTTCACTTTCCTTTCAAGAGCTAAGTGATGAGCTAAGGGGAATTATTATAAAATAGTTATTATTACACAGCGCTTTCATTAGGGGCTAGTTCCTAGAATTTGATGACTAGTCTTTATAATAATTATTAAAAGGTTATACAAGAACAAGTCAGTGTCCCTTATAGTCATTTCATCCAAGTGTTGTGTTACCAAAATAAGCCTTGGAACAATTACTCGCTATTATTATAATTATTATTATTATTATTAGTTTTAAGAAATGTTCAAAATATGTTGAAACTGGAGAATTTTTACAAATATTTGTAGATGCTTCGTTATCAAACTGTTTATGAGCGGAACTAATTGCTGTGCTTTCCTAATTCATATCTTTGTTATAAAATAGCTTTGCAATAGTAATCTCGTTTGTAATTTTAAGTGCATCGCGTTCTGGCTAATAAAGCTGAATATTGCTGCTGAAAAAAAAACATTTAATTCCTGAAGGAAACGTTTGAATACAAAGTTTGATGGTTCATTATACAGACAGACACGGGTTCATTATAAATTATCACAGATATAAATAGGATGAATGGTCATGATAAAGTAGTTAAAGTTCCCCATGAGCTCCCACTTTTCAAAACAACTGGAAGCTGTACGCTAAGTTTTAAGGAAGTTTCCATTTGCACTCTTATCTCTTGTGCTATTTCGTGTAAACAAGATTTTCTCACTTCAAATATAAGCTCATCATGTAAATTGAGGATGGGAAAGTAGACCAAAGATTTGGGAAGTTTGTAAGAATCTCCTCGTAATGATGATGATGATTTATATTGACCAGATTTATACTTGTTCCAATTGACAAGGGGAGAAGAGTTTGGATGTAATTCTGAAAGTCTTGCATGGATTTTGTTCATCGCACTCTTCATTAAATCAGCAGCAGATCCTTGTATCTGAGAGTTAACAGCTTGCCTTTCTGCTTTGCCTGTAAAATGTGGGAATGTGAGACAAAATCTCATCTATTTTGGTACATACGGTATTCTGTTGGATTTTTGCTGTTAATGTGTGGGAGATAGCGTCTTCTCCCTGACATTGTTTCAACGTATCCCTTCTTTTTACATTCCTTAATGGTTTTATCTTTAAACATTTTTACTCCGGGGTATGTTTTTATGAATTCTGTTATGAAATCAGATGCTTCTCCTTCATCTATGTCATCGCCCATTTTTTCAGCCGCTGTTTTTGCTCCCATTCCATAAATTATGCCGTAAACTACGGCTTTGGCGTCCTGGCGCATGGAACTTGTAATCTGAAAGTTAAAAAAAACTATTTTACTGTGACGATTTTAGACATGCAAACCTCATCCTTTGGTAATTTCTTCCAATTTGATGCAATTGATGTGAAAACGTCACCCTCATTGTTTAAAGCCTCCAAAAGTCCGGCATCTTGACTCAAATGAGTTAAAATCCGAAGTTCAAGTTGAGCATAGTCGGCAGAGAGAAGAAGAAATTCATCGGAACAAGGAATAAACACGTTTCTCACCGAAATCAGACTCGATTTCAAGAATTGAGGTTGACTACTTAAACTTATTACAGTTTCAATTCGATTCAACAAAGATGAAACTTTTGAACCGAATTTAATCTTCCCATTTCTCTTTATCTCCTCAATCTCTTCTTGGGAAAAATCCATCTTTAGGTCAAAGTCACGGGGAATACATTGTAAATTTTCAGCTATGACGCGTCCTGTTACAGTAAAGTAGTTGTAGCATCCGTGAACACGCCTTGTTTCAAGGGATTTAGCTTGCTGGCTTTGAATAGGGTTCACAACTTTTTGAAGGGCACTGAAAACCTTTCTCCATTCCATAATTATTTGGGGTAAAGCATGATCCAATTTTGACAAAACATTTTTACTCGTCCCAGTAGTCCCTGTGGGTTGTCCAAGTCCAACCTCTTTGAAAAGAACCTACAACCAAAATGTACATTTAAATCTTTTTAAAATGAACTAAGTAAATACCTGCTTTACATCTTTAGGTGAAGCTAAAGCAAATTGTCGTCCTGCTAATGAGAATGCACCAAGCTCTAAAACAGTGGATTTGAACTCGAGAAATTTTTTAATCTTTTTAAGCTCCACAGCATCTATACCAAAGCCGTTCAGTTCCATTTGTAAAAGTGGGATAATTGATGGCATTTCAATCTCTAGAAAATATATATTTTTAACACAAAATCCACACTCAACGAGTTAATTAATAATTACCAATGAAGGATGTCCAAAGTTGCCGTTCTTTCAATTTACTTTGAATGCTCTGCATCACAGCCCAAGCTACAAATGCTTCACGCTTCCATCCAAGCTCCAAACTACTTTTATTTTGTTGACTTGTTAGATACAAAGAGGCAAGGGAATTGAGGTTGATTTTTTGATCTTCATCAAATTGTAACATCCATTGGGCTATTTGTGGATCCAATATCCTTTGAGGAATATACTTGTAGAGTTCTGGAACTATTTCTAGGAGTCGTTTCAATTTGTATTTTGCATCAAATAACACAATAGCAAATGATTCTTGCAGTTTTTGGAAGATTTTAATGATTTGTCTACTACTTGAGATTTGGTTTTCAATCCAATCATAAAGATACATGTCTTCAGATCCATTATATAAAACGATTGAATGTCCAATGAGTTCATCAGCGCTGGACCCTCTTTTTCCCAATATCTTAGCACCGATTCCACAAGTTGGGGCTGAAATTGGTCGCTTTTGAGCAAATTTCAATCCAACCCCTATCATTTGAGAATTTATGAAAAAAGAGTCGCGAATGGATCCAAAAGACGAGATTTGCCAAACTGTAAAGGTTTTAGTTGCAATTACCACTTTTTGCAAAGGTTTAGGGGTCTCCTGTCCTCTTGCGCTTTGAGATCCATTTCGCGAAGTTGGTGGACTTGATTCAAAAAACTCCAAAGACTCAAATGTACTCTTTGTTTCAAATTCTGTAGATGATCCAGATTGAAGGCTTATGTGATTAGGTTTTAAACTTGTGTTCAAGCCTGGAAACAGGTCTTGTGACTCAAATAGAGAATCATTTGCAATATCCTGCATAGCTGCTTCATCAGAAGCACTTAATTTATGTACAACTTTCAAGATTTCTTGAGGAGGGGAATTTTTAACGGGATCGGACGAAATGTTTAAAGATGTTTCCATTAGACTTGTAACAGACTCAAATGTTTTTTCCAATTCCTGCATTATCTGTGAGTTGAGTTCATTAAAATGGTCGGAGAAACTGGAATTTTTAGGAGTTGATGTTTTTATTTTAGGTGTTGGTGAGACCAAGGAGGTTTTACTTGAATGAGGAACTGGGGAAGAATCTGAATAGTATTGATTACAATTGTTTGATATTGAGGATATTCCATGTTTGGAGAAGAGATTTGAATTATCTTTTCTGCGTGAAGTTTGCAAAGTATTTTGCTCCTTATTATTAGATGTTGAAATGTTTTCTTTATTTAATTCTTCTGACATGTCCATGGATGTGTTGACAAGGTTGGTTATGATGTCACTAAACATTTCAACAGATACGTCCATTTCATTTGGTTCTTCGAATAATGGAAGCGAGTCGTCGAAAACCCAGCTTGTGCTTTCTATTTTTGAAATTTCTTTTGCAACTGGTATTGAGTCAGAGATCAAATCTAATTTTTTAATCTCGTCTACATTTCCGTGTGCTGCTTCTTCTTGAATTTCTGCCGGTATTTCAACTTGAAGCTCTTCTTCAGAATTATCACTGAGGCTGGATTCTTCAGCTTTATCGAGTAAACCATCATTAGATTTTTCTCCAGATATTATTGCTGGTCGAATCGAATTAAAATCAATACTTCCAGCTAGGCCAAGTTCCATCTAAAAAAACAATAACAATGACTAGAAAATGATAATGAAATTGTCGTTTATAACCATCCAAGCAGTATCGAGAATGAATTTATTCAAAGAAGTGTTTGTTTAAAGCATATAGGAATTCAGTATATAAAAATAAATTATTGAAACCAATATTCCTAACGTTTAAAAGGTGGTAAAAGGATAACTCATAATTTTGTAACATAAAATCTGTCTTTACATTTTAATTTTAACCATTCCTCTGGTAGTAACAGCGATTGTCTGTTGCCTTTTACTACTACGGGTATTCAGAGGTTTGAGAGGAGTTTGACGCTTTTTTTTCGTCGAAAGAGTTTTATCATTTTCATTAATAGACAGTGCAGTAGTAGTAGTGGTATAAGCAGGTTTCCTAACCTGAAGGAATTGTCGAGCTTCGTCTACAATTTGATGAGATGCTTCTCCTTCACTGAGCCCTTGATTTTTTCCAATTACCCAAATATGACGTGAAGGACCAGTTCCATTCCCATGAACAGAACTGCAGAGATTGTTCATTACAATTCACATTTTGACAAATAAAAACGTACCTGATAAAAGGACCGGCACGATGTAAAATATTTTCAACCGTTGCTGGATCAGATGCAGCAAGATCGGGGATAGATTTTATTCCATTGTCATACAAAATTCGGGCTCGTTGTGCATTCATTGTTGAAAGACGTACTAAATCACATAATTCCCGTTGCACTCCAAATTGGAGTCTTTCTTGAAATTGACTGAGAAGTAATTCAAGATTTGACCATCCAAGTTTTCCGCAGAATGCAGTTACCATTCCTATTTTAAAATAACAATGTTTCATTCCGATGGCTTAAGCATTACATAAATCAAACCTGCAAATGTGGATGCTGATTGTTGTAATGATTGAATCATTCCTTTTGCCAAACCGTATTTATCCACAACCTTACTAATTGGTGTTTCATTCACTAAATCATTTAAGGCAAGGGCCGCATAGAACCTTAAATGAATCATTTTTTTCTCAGCCTAAAAATAGTACATGGTTAGTATTAATGACTTTATTCTACTGTCAGTGGGTATTGCTTTTGCTACCATTGATTTTGGAAATACGCCATTGTTAATTCGCGCATATATGATTACAGTTTCTTCAACTCCTACAAGATCTGCAACCATTCTGTCTTCGTCACTCAGTGATTTCCATAATTCATCGTAATCATTCCAATTTATTTGACGAAGTTGATCCATAAGATACATTGGAGTAACCTATTATGAAGTAGCAATGGATAAGAATTTCTCGTTGAATTGAAACCTCTTGTATGTATGGCTTACTTGGTACACAATATGTAATTCGCTTTCAAGAACAAAACATTTTCTTGCTTTCAATAATTCTTTATAAACTTTAATTCCATCATCTGGAGACAGCGACGATGCAAGACAAGCAGATCCAAGTTGAGTTGCAATAAATTCATTTGATTTCTTGTCATCTTCATAATTTTGTAACTTGATAAAGTCATTATCTTGTAGAAATTTCAAGCATTCTTGAATTGTGTTGTCTTTATTTTGTTGAGATGCAGGAAGATCTGAAATTCAATGAAATTAAAT
>JAAOWG010000663.1:0-13231 GCA_036491945.1 Paranurophorus simplex
AAAGTCGGGTTTGGGTCGGGTGGGTTTTTGATGCTTCGGGTACGGGTCGGGTGGGTTTTTCGAGGGGTTAAAAATTGCGGGTATGGGTCGGGTGGGTTTTTTAACGGGTAAAAAATTTCGGGTACGGGTCGGGTGGGTTTTGAAAAACCGTACCCGTGCACATCTCTAATGCTAGCTAAATGAATTACATTTTCATATATTGCTACTGCACTTGCACCAAATGCAGCTTAATTATTATTAAACGTATTTCCCATAAAAATCTCCTTGACTTAATATTATTGTGCGTGATTGTCGAAAATTAACAAAAGATTTTGATAAACATATCTTTCAATGTACTTTCAAAGTACACATTCATATCAACCATGCCATCACTTAACAATATAAATATCAACATGCATCAAGGGGCTCGACCAAATAGAAATTTGAGATCTCTACTATAAATTCACTTACTACAATCCCTTCAAGTCTTGTCATGGTTTGTGGTTGACTGCGATAGATTATATGTACATATGTATTGTTATTTTTATTATTGTATGCCATGTAATGAAGCGATGATCCCCTTCTCCCTTCACTTGATGTGATAACTTCACTTGTCAAATTTCGCTTTGTATAGTAACATAAAGTTGTGAGAGCTCAGCGTGGGATTGTTGAGGAAAAGGAATTTTAGTGAAATTTTATTTTAAGGAATTTGCCAATTATTTGAAACCAAATATTTCATTTTCTCCATTTTAAAATGGTATTGCCTGACTCATTTTTTTCATCCATTGGTAAGTTTGTTCAGCCTAATTTGCTGTAATTTCATAACTTTCACATTCATTAGGAAACGCAATAGCCACATTAGTAGATGTTGTAGGGGCAGTATCAGGGGATAAAAAACTCATCGTTAAACGTTCCTCCGTAAATAAAACGCTTCAGAACCAGGAAGATGGGGGTTCAAATCACGATGCCAGTAGTACTTCAGCCATGGAAAACAAGACGAATGGAGTGGAAAGTATTTATAAAAATCAAGACATTCTTCTCACCGTGGTATTTCATGAATGATTCCTAATTACAGTTAGTTCAAGTTAAACTAAAATTAGTTGATTTGCAGCCAGAACTTATACAAAAATATTCCTATCCCTTTGAATTGCACAAAGTTACAACAAAGGATAAATACATTCTAAGCGTATTTCGGATACCTCATGGACGGACATCAGATTCAAAGGATCAAAAAGGACCACCAGTTCTACTAGTTCATGGACTCTTAAACTCTGCGGGGGCTTGGGTTATGCATGAGACAAATAAGGCACTAGGTTTGAGAAAAGTAAATGGATATCGTTCATTAAAATAAGACCATTAAATCATACAGCATACGTCCTCGCTGATAAAGGCTACGATTGTTGGATGATCAATAGTCGAGGATGTACTTACTCTAAGGAACACGAAACTTTTTCCGCGGATGACAGAAACTTTTGGAACTTTAGGTAATTCATAATTAAAAATTACCCGTTCTAGCAATGTTTTAAATACAGCTTTGACGAACAAGGGAAAAAAGACGGTAGATTAAATTGAATTAAACTGAATCAAGCTAAAAATCATATTATTCACAGTCCCTGCAGTAATTGATTACATATTAAACATCACAGCTTATCCACAACTCTATTATATTGGTCATTCTTTGGGATGCACAAAATTAATGATTGCTGTAAATGAAAATGAAACAATTGCCGACAAGATTAAGCTGTTTGTAAGCTTGCAAGATAAATGTTAAATCAAAGTAATCTGAAAGATATTCGTAAGGTATGTCTGGCCCCTGCAGTCTATCTTTACAAGACAACGGCAAAATTGTTGAGCTATAATGCACCGTTTTTTAGGCAGCAAAAGGTAAAACAATGGAATTAAGGTTAGCTTGACCAATTTTTACTGCAGGCATTTCTTGATTATTTCACGGGACATGGTGAACTGATGAGCAAACCTTTTGTCCAACAATTTAACGCCTTCTCAAGCATCTTACCAAATCCTGAGTATTTTGCATCTAAATGTGTAACAGTCTCAATGTATACAATGGGTGGTTATAATCCTGACCAAATAGATTGGGTAAAGATTTTAGATGTTATTTCTTAATGCTCTGACAATGCTATATAATTATTAAATAGACAAGACTTCCGATTATTGCTGGACACACACCAAGCTCGTCCAGGTAAATCGGTAAATATATCTTCATCGCAGCCTTTCATCTTGTAATATCTTGCAGTGTCCGAACCTACATACATTGTATTCAGTACTTCAATAGCTCCCAATTTCAGCAATATGACTATGGAAGTGTGGCAGCTAATATGGAAGCGTATGGACAAGAGATGCCCCCGAAATATGATTTAACAAAAGTTAGCTGTCCAACAGCAATGTTTTATGGGGAAAATGATCTACTGGTCAGACCTGAAGTATTACTCCACCATTTAATTGGATCTATTAAACAATGATTTTTTACACAGGCTGTTCTCCAACTTTCTGCTGAATTACCCAACGTCTTTGCCTGCTATAAAGTTGACTGTGAAAAATTCTCACATACAGATTTCCTTTATGCAAAGGACGTGGATACACTTGTTTACAACAAGGTATTGGAATTATTAAATAACTTTTAACTGACTGGGAAATTATTGCTAATAAAACTCAAGTTATCCATTAAAACTCATTTTATAATTGGTATTTCCGATACTAAAATGGCAAACACATTTTCCGTAAATATTTCATCATTTGGGCTAAAATTGTGTAAAAATGAGGACAATTCTCTTGGACTAGCGTCCATCTCCGTTTTCATTAAAGTTCCAAGCTCTGACCAAAACTTTGGATAGACATGTCCCCTTTCTCTGAACGCTTGAAAGACGATTGCAGTTTGTTCCATCACATTTGAAAAGAATACTTTTGTCGTAGACCCAGAACTAGGCGTTGTCGACATGGTGCCAGTGATTACTTTTCTCACAATTCTTCTAATGAGTTTACTAGCAAAGTCTGAACCCATCTGAAAATAACAATAATACATAATAGCTCATTTTTAATTACAAACACCCACTGTTTGAAAGCTTTGTTCCATCTTATTTTGCAAAGTTAATTCTGTGATTTCCTCCCCCTTTGCTGTCATTTGAGAAATGTGTTTTTGCAATTGATTTACAACTAAGTACACAATTGCATTTTACAAACAAATCTATTGTGATTTGAATACCTTTTGTGAGTTTTGCTTTCAATGTCCCCACAACCTCTTTAACTCCTCCCTTTATTACAGCTCCAAACATCATGTATTGATATTCTATGTCGTTTACAACTTCCTTTAAAATCCATTCTTTGGCCTCACCCTCCCACGGAAGGGGCTCTGTGTCTGAAACGGCAACAAACAGTGCCCACGCTTTTCTAATCTGAACTACAGTATTGTCTAAACTATTTTGAATAGTTTCCATAATGTGGAGCCATTGTTTTTCTAGCTTTGCTTCTTCCACATCATGAAGATCCGGGGTGGCTTCCTCAACTTTGTCCATAAGAATTCCAAAAAATCCGTGAGTTTCTGACTTTATTAATTTAGTAGTTATTTTAATTGTAAAAGTTTAAACCTTTATTTAAAGTTTCAAGTGAAGGTAAAGCAACCTTCCAATAAAATAGTTCGGGAGAATTTTGGTTACATTTATTGGCGTGAGGTCCAAAATATAATTTTGGGAAGGACGGAGTGGCTGCCTTTAGAGAAAGTGCTACTTGTAGTTGTAACAAAACGAAAGTAATGTAGAAACATGTTTGAGAGTAAAAGTTGTAACTACACCCAAACATTTTGAATTTAACAATTCAAATATTCAGATGAAATGCTTTTGCACCTTTGTGGGTGATTGTTTTTCTAGTGGATCATCAGGTTTTAGGTTCAGAATCAATTAAATGATAAATGGCTTCACCCCCGGCTACCATTTTCACTCGCTTGAATTTTTATTCATGGTATTTACACAAGATAATGTGGTATTTATCATAGATAGCATTTATTCAAGATAATTTATGGGTGAAATTCACAACGGGATGATTGAATGTTATTTGAACTCTCGTCCATGGTCAATCCTCAACTTTCGAAAAAAAATCTGATTCGCGTCAGAGAACCTGTTTAAAAACTAAACCCAAAAAACTTCCAGTGCAATTCCATACATAGCCCGAGTCAGGGAATACTTTTTTAAAAAATCAGGGGGGTTACCTTGATTCGAAAACCTAACCTTAACCAACCATCCCATAAAGAAAAATCTCAAAATTTTTGATAATTTTCAAAAATTTGTGTTGGCTAATCTACCAACCCAAACTGCTACAAATTGATTTGAAGAACTAAATTCTCGTATTTCAAAGTCAAAAAAATATTATGTTGGTTCAGAAGAAAATGGTTTTAATTTCACATGATTTAATTTGTGAGACATTTGCGAGTTTTTTCTATATTTTACATCTGGAGCAAAGCCAAGATGAACTTTTGAACAACATATATATATGTGTATAAAGTCATTGACTGAAGGAAGCTAATTTAAACCATTCCATGTCTCATTATTGGTGTTAGTTGATACAACTTCACTTATCATTTAAAATCCACATCGCACGAGTGCTAGACTCATTTGTTTCATGAGAGGCAATGAGAGGGATAGTACCTAACAATTTCCTTTATTTATTAGTGACTGCATAGCATTCTGAATCATGCAATATAGAGGTTTATACTTTGTTGAACTGGCTGCAGCTTGTGTGCCAAAAAAAAGTGTTTTATAAGCTACAAGTATAAACAACATTACATGCCCTTGAAATAAAGTTATTGAACAAAAAAACCCTTAAAACTGATAAAATGGGACAGTTATTCACAAAAATTAAATATAATAATTATGGCAATAAAAGAAACAATAATTGTCCCATCCCCGAAAAAAGTATGAGTAAACCTTTATTTTTATCCATACCAGTAGAGGTAACAGACAAATTACAAAACAACAATAATAATTGTACTAATGCTTCCAGATCCGATTAAAAATATTGACCAAAGTATCTTATAAAGATAGACAAAATATTCGACATGTTTGTAAACAACTTTGTTTTGAAATTGATCAATACCTCGGACCTGGAACAATCTTGTTGAATAATTCCTTAGGAAAGAAGACCCAAAAATATTTCTCAAAATCCTACATTCAATCATTAAAAATTAATGGGCATTTTTCTGTGGAAAAATTACATCACGTTATTTCAAATCCATTAGGCCTTCAATCATTCCAATGTACGAAGGATGCCATAATTGAAGCAAAATTTCTCACAAACATTCTACAAACTTGTGAAAATCTGATTCAGATAGAACTTTGTGGAACTATTCTCCCAAGGATTGAACAACGTTGTGAAATTCATCTCCCTAAATTACAAAAGATGAAACTAAACTTAAACAATATCCACTTATCCCATCTCCTATCATCAACTCGACTACTGCCTTATAAAAATCCCTTAAAAGGAGATGAACTGGATATTAATTCAACAAGTTTCATGGAAAATCAACTCCTTGTTTTGAGAAATCTAAAGGCTCCTCTGCTTGAAGAATGTTATTTGCACTTGCTCTCTTGCAACCCTCCAAACAAAAGGATTGAAGCCAAAGATGAACTGGTTTTGGCTCAAGAAGTACAAGATTTTCTGAAAAATCACCCCAATCTTAAGAAACTTAGATTGCATCATGCCCAAAGATCCATTGATCCTTCAGTCTTTCATCAGAAAATTACACGCAATCCAAATAGTCCAATTATCCCTTGTGATAGAATCCTCCCCCCAAATCTCTTGTGGGTTTGTCATAACCTCAAACATTTTGAATACTGTTCAAAAATCAGCATTGGTCTAGAAGAAGAATGCTTTGAAACCTCTGTGATAACTCTGCTCAAATCCATGAGAGGACTACAGCAATTGAAATTCAGTGCCACCACCAACCGTCCCTTGCTTTGGTCAACTATAGCCCAAATCTTAGAGAACAACAAAGAGAACCTAGAACATTTGGAAATTGAAGGGAAACTACTGGGTCCTCTGAACTTCCAAGTCTTCCAAACCTGCAATAGAATTAAAGTCATTAGAATTTATAACAAACAAAAATATCGACACCCAAGTTCAGTTCCTTTGATTGAAAATTTCGGGATGAGCAACTCCCTCATTGATAATTTGGAAGTAATCGTCATTCAAAACATTGGGATGAAAGGAAATGATTTACGCTCACTACATAGGCTCCGACGTCTTCGTGTTCTTGGACTACCGCGTTGGCGTTGTGGGATTGGAGATGATGAGTTGGAGTTGTCTAGTATTCAAACCATCTTAGCCATTCTTACTTTAGAAGACATTCTTGTCCCATGGCCTCGTTCCTTTGGTTCTCATCTTGATGAGATTATTCATAATTTAGATCCATCAACCCTTAATTGCAATAAATGTAATCTTCATCCCATTGAAGCAAGAAGGTTGGGGGTTGTTCAATATCTTTGTATGGACAGTGCCGCATCTACTCCGCTATGGTTAAAAACGGAATGGGGAGTCAAGATTTTAAGCTCCTTCAAAACTTGATTTATTTTGCATAAGTCGAAATAAAACATTGTATTATAAATACAATAAATATTATTTTGGGGGGCTGAAACTGTTGTATACATATGAATATGAATGCAATGTTTTCTTTGAGGGTGAAAGTATCATTTACATAGTTGACTTTTATTCTTTGTTGGGGTTGGAGGGGTTATAAAATAAGGGATTTTAGATTTGATATGAAAATGTAGTGAAAGAAAAGCATTATACATATTTACAAGGAATTTAGGTGTATTGACATAAATAAGTGTCTACAAAAGCGTTAAGTCGGTTAAGTTAAAACTCATCCATTTGAACCCTTGGAGTTTGTCTACTTTCTCCTGACTAGAGTTTGTACTTTTGATGAGACTGGGACTGGAGGGGGTGGAACTGGTTCAACAACTGGAGGGGGTGGTGCTGGAATTTGAGTCTTCTGGGTTGGCACCAATGGCTTTTGTTTTGGTAAAGAAGGCCTCTTTTCTTTTTCAGGTGGAGGCTTTTTACCAAATTCAAGACTTGCAATGTATTTTTCTTCTTTTTCTTTGGCGTCATCTTCTAAGTCCGCTTTTGTCTTTGGTCCTGTAGCATCCCCTTTTAGCACCACTCCAATTTTCTCCATTTCAGGTGTAATGGCATCAATTGCATTTTGTACATCTCGATCATTTTCAGAATCCCGTATTTTTAACAAAGCTTCGTTTAATTTATTGAGTAATCTTGGATCATCAGACATTTGTAACACACCCTTCAGGTCCGGCATCATGTTTACAGTTTTAAGCCTAACGTTTGCAACGGAATCATCTACAACCCAAAGAAAAGTTAAATGCAACAAAAGCCACTTTTACCTGCCATAGCTAATGTCGATTCAAAAAAATGATCCCTGTAATATTTTCTTGAGAATAAATCCATAATCTTTTTTGACATAAAGAGAAACAACATCCTGTCGTGAACACTGCGTCCATGGGCAAAGCCTTCAATTATCCTGTTACGTATATCATCTCTATGATTTGCTTTTCGACAATGACGTAAAAATGAACAGATAGCATCCGCCGCAGCTATTCGACAAGGCAGTTGTCTCATGTGAAGAAGTCGATTAAACAATGCTGGAATGAAATTCTGATAAATATGATCTCCTGTAAGTCCAAGTGGAAGGACGGAGAAGTGCTCAAGCATTGTGGCGTGAATCCTCCAATCCGCAGATTGATTTAAACGTTCCTCACAAAATAACAATGCCCCTCCAATTTCTACAGATAAAGGAGACACTACATCAGGATTGAGTATTTTCGCTTGCACGAAAATATTAAACATGTCGGACAAATGTGGTATGAAGGCTTCAATCACTTCAAGTTTGTCGTCGGACAGTATATAAACAAATTCACTGTGCAAGGAGGCCCCTTCATTTCCCAAGGCATGCATAATCTATATGAATCAAGGAAACTTTTAGTACTTGCTAACCATGGACTTATGACGTTGATATTACAGGATACATGCTTTCCGCTATTTTAGCTCGTACTGAAGGTGCAGGATCGTGTGTTAAATTTACAACAATAGGATGGAGTCCAGTTCGGAATTCAACTAGTGGCTTAGCAAATTTCATGAAATGAATAAAGCCAGCGGCAATATTAGCACGACAAGTGACCCTCTCGTTGTCTTCTTGATTCTTGTTTATATTTTGTACCATGGGGGGTTTATTTGGTCCGGATTTCAACAAGGCTAAAGCAGCAGAAGCGGTTGAATTTCTACCTTTTGCAGAACCATAGCTGAGTAGTAATTGTTCCTAAAAATATCCAACATCATTCATCATTCGGTATATGTAGTATTAATACATACCAATCCTGGAAACTTATTCAAGTCTACAGTTGCACGATAATTTGCAAATCCCTTAGGAATCTATATCATTTATTATGAAAATAAAGCATCTCCAAGAAATATCTGTGTATGCGGATGTAATGTATCTCACATTTTCTCCAGACTGAAATTGAGTTGATGCTAATCCATATCTACTTAATTGAAGATAGGCATCCAAAAACCATACTTTGTCTCCATCAGTTAATACCCCACTTGCTATAATTTCAAAGATAGTTAAAGAAAAATAGTACAAAGTCCTTTACATATTACCACCAAGAATGGAAGCTAAAAGACCAATATGGGGCGTAAATTCCAAGAGCAAATCACTATTTCCACCATCATAGGCTTTCTTTACAAATTTTTTACAGATTGCGACAGTTGATTTAAAAAATTCTGGTGCATTTGGATCCTTTGGACCCATTAATGTTGCTGCTTTACAAGCTGAAATAATATTGTTATTTTTTTTAAACTTTTTCGGTAATGGTTCGGTTAACCTGCTCCTACAACAGCAACCATGACATGATGGTCTGTATCGTTCAACAAGTTGTTTAGTATTGGAATCATTTTTTCTTTATCTTTGAGTTTTGCCACAACTTCCGGAATGCGAACGCACATTGATCCACGAACTACAGAAGCTTTATCATTACAAAGGCTTTGAACTAATGGAGAAAGTTGCTTGTGTACGCTGCAAAAAGAAATAGCAAGTTATCACCTTTCGTCAATTAAATGTCATTCCTACATTTCTTCGGGTAACTTTTTGGACAGCTTTCCGATTAATCTTGCAGCGATTCTTTTGGAATTGATTGTCGCCGTTTCTTTTCCAAATCGTTGAAACAAATGTGGTAGTATCTAGAGATAAGGGTGAATTAAAAATAAACTTTATTTTCCTTTACTTCCTTTTGCAGGTTTTCAGTGCTGAATTGATCCACCATGATTTCCAAACCTTTGTACCAAGCATCAGACACGGCTAGAATTCAGAAAAGTTAAAGTTTACATGTGTTATGATTAATTTGTAGCTACTTGAATTGGAGCTGGTACACATGTTAGCTGCCAGTGAGATAAGCTGTCTTCCTTGAAGTTGATTTTTATTCAGGATTTCAATAGCTGATTTCGCAACATTAAGGGCTGCTGCTGCATGAAATTCAGGATCCAGGTTGGGATTTTTCAATTCCTAATTAAAGATCTAGTAAAACAAACATTTATTTAGCAAGAGTTACTTGTTCTATTGCAGGAATAATTTCTTTGAACGCCCTTGTAGCATCTTTTGAAATTAACATGGATAAATGCTGTGCCGCAAACTTTTTTTGTTCTTGTTCATTGCCTCTGTTGGAAATAGATTCTTTAACGAAAAAGTATTTGAATAACATTACTTTAATATAAGAAGGGCCCTTTGAAATTCATCTTTATGATCATCATCCATGTGCATCTTAATATCTTGCGCCTACGAAACGGGAAAATTGAATGTTAGAACTTAAATACATATTAATTGTGAAATACTTTCACATCGTGGTCAACTGGAAGGTCAATGGCGTATTTGGCTATTTCCTTTGGCATATTATGTATACTCCAGGCTGAATCTTTCCGGTGAATATCTTTGGTGGTGCTGGATGCGGGGGTTGGAACCGGGGTCATTGCAGTTGAAGGCCCTGGCTTTGGTTTGTTTGACATTTTAAATGACGACGCAGTTCAACGATTATTGTAACTCTATTGTCAAGCAGTGGGGCAATGGTATTTGAGATTTCCAAGTGCTTTGGACGTTGGGGTTAGTTAACGTTAATAAAACTATTTTATTAACGTTGTACTAATTAAGATTTATGAAGTTCGGTAACGGTAGAAATAGCCACTGCATTTTTGGTTTTGAACAGTTGTGATTCAGTCTTAAAATGCTTCACCTTTCTTAACTTTTTATTATACATCCGCATTGGTTGTGAGGATAATCCAGAAGGTACCTTATGTATTAAATTAAGTGCCATCAAATATTGTTTCATTTAATTAAATTGCATATTCCAATAAAGTTCACTTTTTCTGAGAGGATGTTTGTGATTATAATAATAATAATAACAATGCAATTTCCTCAAATGAATTAAATATTTGTTCAGTTGCAGTGATTTGAATGAAAACACTCGGGTTCAGGTTCTATAAACTTTGTATTGCACTAAAAGCAATTTGAAAACAGACATTAAGACCTGAACCATTGTTAACATCTCCCTTAAATAGCGAGTAAAGGCTATCAAGGGTTAAGAGTCACATTTAGGCCCTATTTTCAAAAATTCACCACGCCCTTCTTTTTGCACAATTCATGAAAATAAAAGTTGGTACATTTGACATATCTTACATATAATTTTTGTGCAAAGTCATATTCATATGGATGAAAAAATGAAGTGGTGGGGATGGTCTCAATGGACAATGGTTTTCATGCAAAAATCATGGTTTTTTTCAACTTTGACCTCCCATATCTCAACAATGAGTTGATGCATATGGAAAAGATTAAATGGTACATATAGCATTTGAGGTAAATTAATTTTTAAAGCTAAAATAGTGTCATTTTATGCAATTGGGACTGAGAAAAAGTGGTCTCAATGAATTTTTCGCACTTTACCCCTGTTCCCATGCAAAAAGATTAATGACCTTTAAGTGGAAAATATTTTCCTTTTCTAGAAAATTTTCATTCTTCACCCAACCTTCGTTGAGTAAAGGTGATTTTTTAATTTTTGGTTTTTAAAATAATTTTGGTGTTGTGTAGTTTTAGGAAAATCCTCAAGGTAAGCATTAATGATGTTTAATCATTGTTTAATTTAGTGCATTTAGAATGACAAAGAAGCAATGTCCATGTTGTTTGAAGTGGAAACAAGGAAATCTGCTCAGAAAACCCTCTATGAACTCCATGTTTTATCCAAGTAGTATCTGCAGCGCTTGCAATGTGGAAGAGCAGAAATCATACCAACCATCGGCTATCCCTCATTTTGAAGAAAGTTTGTCAATGGAAATGTCTAGTGTTCAATCTGAAGTCTCATTGATGGACTCTGAGCTTCAAGATTGTGTGGAACCGGATTCACTGGTACGTACTATGCATCTCTTTACGACATATGTTTTAACGCGATTAGAATAACGATTATTTTGAATCAGTAATTGTTTTTTTCTCTCAAGGAAGAGGAAATGGAAATTGAAGTCTCTGAGGTTGTTGCATCCTCATCTACATCCTCCCAATCGCAGAGCATATTTTCTGGCAGTCAAGATGTAGTCTCCTCTCAATCTCAGTCATTTGTTTCGACACAATCTCAAGTATCAATGCAATCCGTGTCAACTGAAGCTGTTTCTTCCATTATCTTTTTACCTGATATTGCAACATTGGCAGCGACTGAAAAATGCTGTTTCATCTGTAAAAGCTGCAATGGAAGAACACTTGTTCCGGAATCAGCAAGGCGACAAGTCTGGAAATTCAAGAATATTTACATCCCCAAGAAGAACAGAGTTTGCGCGTCACACCTTGATGATGGAGTATTTTCCGATGGTCCATTAAGACAAATATTATCCACTCGTAAAGGTGTATACTTGAGTGCTTCAGAAGTTCAGGATTGGATTTTTGATTTAACCAATCGTGATAAAGATAAGCCAAGACTGGATTTTTCTGCAGGTGATGATGTCAAGGTTGAAGATTACCCAACCCTTATGCCTTGCACTAAGCATGATTTTTTGGATATGTACGAGTGTATCAAATCAAAAATGCGAAACTCCTCAAATCGTCTTGTTAAAAATGCACTGGGTAATTAGGGTATAATTTAAATTCGTTCAAATTGGCTAACTTAAATTCATGTAGCTATGTTTCTAATGCAATTAAGACTGGATATTCCTCAGAAGTTCATAGGATTTTTGTTCCGGACAGAGCAGACTGTTGTGAGCGAAGCAATTCACTCTGTCTCTGATGCTCTCTTAGAGTTTCATACTCCAATGCACCTTGGATATTCACATCTCTCGAGAGAACAAGCGATCGAGCAACATTCTCGTACGTTTTTTAGTGAGATGTTTGATTCCCACGGCAAACTAATAGTTATTGCTGATGGTAAAACTTGTTTTATTCTTTCCAAGCATTTACTTCAATATTCCTTTCCAGCTACTTATATAAACATTGAAAAGCCGGGTGACTTTGTTGAGCAGCGTCTAACTTATTCAATGCAAAAGCACACAAATCTGTACAAGCAAATGTTATTTGTCTTACCGTCTGGCTATATCCTTGAGACTTTGGGTCCAACCTATGCTAATGCAGGCAACAATGATGCATCAATTATGAAGTACGCAATTGCAACAACGGAATTGAAGACATATATGCAACCTGGAGACTCTCTTTTGGTAGACAGAGGATTCCGTGACTCAACTGGAGCCGTTCAAGAATCTGGGTGGATTCAATACATGCCTCATTTTCTGCGTAATGGTCAAGCACAATTTACAACTCTGCAAGCCAATGAGTCTCGGCAAGTTACTTCTTGTCGCTGGAATGTAGAGAGCGCCAATGGTCGGCTCAAAAATCGTGCAAGGTTTTTCGCAGGGAGAATTGAAGCTCCTTACAAGCGAAGTGTTGGAAAATATTTCAGAATTTACTGCGGAATATCCAACGCCTATTACCGTCCACTATTTCAAGAGCAAGAAGGTCATTTGGAACGCGCAACACTTATGCGTGGCACAATTGGAATGCCTAATCTTCTTCAAGATCGCATAAATGTGATGGGTTTAAATACCCAAACCCGCAGTCGGGATTGGAGTATTGCAACTCAAGATTCGGTTCCCGACTTTCCTAAGCTGTCTATGAAAGACTTAGAGAAAATCACCAATGGAGTGTTCCAGATAC